>JAREIK010002349.1:32500-61400 GCA_029783825.1 Sapria himalayana | reverse complement strand
AATTGTGCTAGATATAAATAAAATAAATCAAATATTTTTTATTCCACACAACTTTCAAAATTACTATAGTATTCAAAAGTTTATTAATATATTAGATTAATTATAGCAATTATCTGAGACTTGTTGTCAACAAACTACCCATTTTCTTTCTTCACATGCATCTCTTGAAAATTTTATAAAAATTTTGATCTTGACCAAATTCTCTGGCCTAAAGTATGTATTTATTAAGTCAAAAAATAATATATGTTGAAAATTTATCTTTAATTGTAAAAACAAGCAAATATTTAAATTATTTGGACTATTATGCAAATTGTGAATATATAAATGGTTTAAAGTAATAAATTGTACCAAATCTCGAGCATCCTCAATGCTCAATGCTCAACTTTGACCCTCCTATATGGTGAGACATTCCTGTACTAGGTCTAGCTACCTCAGTCCTTTGGATTTTGTTGGATATCTCTGATTTTTTCTTCACTTTTGGCTCCTCCCAATACTTAAGCCAATCGGGTCACTCATCCTCAGGTATTAAATCAGGCCTATCTTTTATAATCTTCAATTTATGGACAAAATTTGAGTATCATTTGGCAGATTTGCTCTCTCACAATGACTTTATCTATCTATCAAATTGGGCTACCCATGTACACGGATTCTATATATAGAAAATTCACAAAAAAAAAACTATATTGATAACAATGACATAATTTTTTTATGCTTGAATATTAATCAACATAATAGTTAACTAATTAGATAATTAATTTTTAATGCTTTTGTTTCTTTGTTTTACCTGAAAATGATAAAAGTTAGTCTCTTTTGTTGATTCAGAAACTTTCTTCCATGAGAATGCTTTGGAATCAACTATTTTCTTGAATGCTTTGTTTCTTTATCTGTCTATCTCTCTTTCTCTCTAACATTCTCTTTATCTGTTTCTAACTCTCTAATTGTATTTCTATATATTTGTCTATCTCTCTATCTATCTCTATAATTATAAGTATCTATCTATATACTTATATGTCTATCTATCGATCTATATGTCTATCTGTATGTCTGTATCTATCTATTTATCTGTCTAACTATCTATCTGTGCATTTGTCTATGAGTCTATCTATCTATTTATCTAGCTATTTTTTATCTATCTTTCAGCCTATTATCTATCTATCTATCTATTTATTTATCTATCTATGTGTTTATTTGTCTATTTGTCTATCTATCTTTCTATCTTTTTGTCTATCTATATTTTTGTCTATATGTCTATATGTATATATCTATCTTTTTATCTATCTATCTATCTATGTATCTAATTATATATCTGTCAATCTATCTATTTATCTATCTTTCTATCTTTCTATCTGTCTATAAGTCTATCTATCTATAAATCTATCTATCTATAAATCTATCTATCTATGCATGTGTTTATGTGTTTATTTATCTATTAATCTATATGTCTCTCTGTCTATCTATCAAACTATATATTTATCTATATATCTATTTTTCTATCTATTATTATCTATTTGTCTATCTTTATTTTTTTTCTATATATCTATCTATATATATGCCTATCTTATATCTCAATATCTATCTAAATGTCTATCTATATATCTATATATATGTCTGTATGACTATCTATATATCTTTCATTTATCTATCTTTTTATCTGTCTATATGTTTATCTTTATATTTGTCTATCTATCTATCTATATATTTTTTACAATCTATCTATTTATCTATCTATTTTTTTTTCTAACTATTTGTATATATGTTTATTTATCTATCTATTTATCTACAAAATAATTTCTCAATATCTTTTTTTTTTATAAATAATTTATCAATATCTTGTTTATAGTCATCATGTGGAATCTACAAAATAAATTGTCGAAGAAACACGATGAGCAATAATATTCCCAACAACAAGAACTTGAGTTTCATGAAATTTATATAGTTGTTGCCATTAATGTTGAAACTGAGTTTTGCTATTGATGATGATGTTTGTAGATGCTTAATTTTATTTTGTTGGTTTCTTAAAACTTGTTTGTACTACTTATAATACTATTTTATTACTATTTTATATATATCCTAACACCCAATACACATGAATGTGTGCATGTATATGAATTACATACACTTGCACACAGCACATATATGTGTTTGACATGCATAGATAAATACATTTATACCCACTAAGATACATATGTATATATGTGTGTGTTTTTGTGTGGACATATCATATATACAGATGCACATCTACAAATTCACAGATACACATGTACATACATGCATACATATATTAGATGATCACTAGAAATGTCTTAATAGTCATTCCACACACACATATATAGGTAGGCATGCATATATACATATGTACACATAGATATGTATATATATAAATATAGACATATACATATTCATATACACATACATGTATATATGAAGTGAGATTCCCTTTCTAGATTGTTAGGCTTGATCTATAAGTGACAGATTTAAAGTAAGGGGATTTAATCAAAAGTGGGTCAATCGACCATTTGCAGCACATGACAAATAAATAATGGCTTCATAGCCATCTACATGTTTCTCCCATCACAAAAAATCTAGAAGTTAGTTATGCCTTTTTGCTGTAATTGATCCATCATATAATCTACAAAATCTTTAATTTTTGTGAGTATTTTTGAATGTTTTTAGAGATAGAACATGTACTCTATAACAATGTAGTCTACATGTGCACTAAAATATCATAGTGCACATGTGCACTGCCTTCGGGCTAGCTACGTTGTAACTATTTTTTAAAAGAAAAAAAAGTGCCCATTGTGCCCTAGCATCACTAGTTGTTTCATTTAAATTGAGGGTTGCTTAAATTAGCAATTTTTTTCCCCTTACTCTGTACCTAATTCTAACTCATACTGTGCAAAGTAGGCATGCACAATATCATAAAAGGAGGAGAAGCTAAAAAAGTTTACAGAAAGTTTGGTGTCTATTTGTGAGTGCCACTGGTCTCCTCTTGGTGACAATTAGAGAGTTTTCGTATCTTATGAAAATGTAAATACAAAATATTATTTATATAATGTTGATATTGTAGGAAGAAAAGACATATCAGATAACATCAATATTATTGCCTACGTCAATATTTGTTTATGGATGAAATTATGCACAATGATTGGTAAATGCTATATATGTACCACAAAATTCCATAAGTCTCTCAGTCACAATTCATCATGCATATTGGTAAATACTATATAAGTGATGGTCATATCTATAATTTTGCTAAATTATTTAGCAGCCATCCTTCGTATCATTTAAGTTTAAATTGATGTATATGCAAGAAAATTAAAGAAGTAAATGATGAGATGAAAGAAATGAAGAATACAATGCAATAGTAGATGGCCTATTTGGAGTCACAGTTAGCAGCCTTGACGAGAAAGATAGCACCCCAAAATCAAGTAGAGTACCCATGTAGCAGAGTCATGCACAAATTAACAAGCTAATGATGAAATGATGATTTAGTTTTAAATGATTATATACCCATGTTAAATTTTTGTTTTAACCAAATATCTTTTGTATCATAATTATTTATCATTGTTTTTGGTTTTTATTAATCATAAAATGGTTCACAGTATATGTTTTAATATAATTTAATATAAAATATAAAAATATGTAATGAAATTTTATGTACAAAATAAAATTATGAAAATAGATTTGGAATGAATATAGCTAAGGATTTTCCCTTGCTAATGTTGCAAGGGATGATTCTATGCCTATTTAGTAGAAAATTATTAATTATTATTCTTAATTAAGATTAAATTTAGCAAGGGAAAAAAATTTAATTAGCTAGGAAAATTCCATCATTATAAAATTTGCTAAAATTTTTTTTTATTGTTAATATTTTGTGATAAGCACATTAGCTTGAGATAATTCCCATCGTTAATTCGTCATTATTTTATTTTAGTGACGGAAAAGCCTAAAAAACTAGAAAAATTTCTTTTTCAATTTATGATTTTTCTTGTCGTATGTAACTATTTTTTTATCTATTAGTCTATCTATTTGTCTATCTATATATCTTTTTATCTATATATATATATATATATATATATATATATATATATTTGAATAATAATCTTAATATCTACTTCCCTATCAATCTATATATAAGTGCATCTATCTATCTATCTATTTATATATCTATCTATCTATTTATATCTATCTATTTATCTATCTGTGTATCTGTTTATCTATATATTATATATATGTCTATCTATTTTTCTATCTATCTATTTATAAATCTGTCTATCTTTATTTTTTTTTCTATATATCTGTTTATCTATCTGTCTATCGATCTAATTATCTATCTATCTAAGTATCTGTCTAATGATCAGTCTATTAATTTGTTTATATATCTATCTAAATATATGTCTATTTGTTTGTATTTATATATCTAACTATTTATCTATTGATATCTATCTATCTGACTATCTATCTATCTAATTATATATTTATATATATATCTATCTATTTGCCTTTCAATTTGTCTACCAAATTGAATATCTATCGATCTATCTATCAATATGTCTATCTATCTATCTTTCTATTGATTTATTTATCTATCAGTATATCTATATGTCTATTTGTCCATCTATCTATCAGTGTATATATCTGTCAATTTTTCAGTCTACTTATCAATCAATCTATCCTTATATCAGTCGATTTACCTATCCAATGATTTATCTCTTTATCTA
Organism: Sapria himalayana; assembly: GCA_029783825.1. Taxonomy (NCBI): domain Eukaryota; kingdom Viridiplantae; phylum Streptophyta; class Magnoliopsida; order Malpighiales; family Rafflesiaceae; genus Sapria; species Sapria himalayana. The sequence continues at coordinate 56,679 of JAREIK010002349.1, read as the reverse complement.
TTGAATTTTCGATCCACCTATCTATTTTTCTATTATACAACAATCTATCCTTATATATCCGTGTATCTATCCAGCTATCTATGTATCTTTCTATTTATATTTCTATTTATGTATTTATTTGTCTGTATATTTATCTATCTTTTTATTAGTATATATATTTGTATATATACATATATTTTTATTTATTTATTTTTATTTATATATTTATATCTATCTATCTATCTATATATTTTAGGTCTATTTGTCTATCTATCTATCTGTCTATATATATGTCTGTCAGTCTATCTATTTATCTATATCTATATGACAATCAATCTATTATCTATCTATGTGTCTATCATTCTGTATATCTAACATTCTATCTATCTATCTATCTATCTATCTATCTACCTGCCTATCTATTTGGCTATCTATCTTTCTGTCAATTTGCCAATTTATCAGTATATATATATATATATATATGTCTATTTATCTATTTGTCTAAGTGCCTATCTATTTGTCTATCTCTCTCTCTCTCTCTTTTTCTATCTATCTATGTAAAAATTTATGTATCAATCTCTCTATGTATATATTTATTTATTTATCTTCCAATAAATTTGCTTATCTATCTAACTATTTGTCAATCTGTCTATTAACATGTCTATCAATCTATCTATTTATTTGTCTATCAATCTATCTATCAATCCATCTATCTATATGTCTATCTATCAATCTACCTATTTGTCTATGTATCTTTCTATCTCTATCTCTATCTATTAATCTATCTATCAATCAATCTATCTGTCTATCTATCTATCTATCTATATGTATGTATATCTATCTTTCTATATGTCTGACTATTTGTATGTTTACCTATCTATTTGTCTATCTATCTATCTATCTGACTTTCAATCTGTCTATCTATTTATTTATCTATCTATCTATATGTCTGTTTATATGTTTATCTATCTTTCTATTTATCTAACATCCTGTATGTTGGTTTATCTATTTGTCTATATATCTATATCTATATGGAAATCTATCTCTCTTTTTGTCCAAATTTTTATCTGTTTGTCTATATCTCTGTCTATATGTTTGTCTCTCTATCTATTTATCATTTATCTATCTTATATATAATTTTCTAACTATCTATCTATATTTATATATATTTATCTAATATTTACCCGTCTATCTAACTATTTATCTTTATTCTATCGATCTGTCTATGTATGTATCTATCTATCTATCTATCTTTGTGTCTATTTATCTATTTATCAATCAATCAATCTATCTATCTATTTATCTCGCTATCTATCTAAAAATTCATCTATTAGTCAATCTATCAATTTATCTATCTATCTATATATCTACCAATCTATTTTTCTATGTATCTATATGTATATCAATCACTATATCTCTATGCCTATCATTCTTTTTATCAATCAATCTATCTATCTATCTATTAATGAATCTATCAAACTATTTATAAATCTATATATTAATTTATCTCTAAGTCTATCTTTAAATCTATCTATCAATCTATCAATCAATATGTTTATCAATCTATATATCAAAATGTATATAAATCAATATATGAATCTAACTATCTTTCTATCTATTTATATGTCTACCTATCTGTCTATCTATATGTCTATTTATTTATCTATTTATCTGCCTATCTTTATGTCTATATGACTATCTATCTAACTAACTATCTATCTATCTTTCTATTTATCTATTCATCTATCTATCCATCTATATATTTGTCTATCTATCTATCTATCTATCCATCCATCTATCTATATCTCTATTTATCTGTCTAGTTATCTATCTATCGATTTATTTATTTCTATGTTTATCAATCTTTCTAACTAACTAACTATCTATATATTTATCTATCTATCTATTTATTTATCTATCTAACTATTTGCCCATCTATCTAACTATCTCTCAATATATTTATATATCTATCAATATATCTATGGATCTATTTATATATCCATCTAACTATCTATCTATCAATTTATCTAAAAATATTTCAATTTAATTTACTATCTATCTATCAATCTATCTATCTATGTGTCTATCTATCTATATATTTGTCTATATATCTATCAATCAATATGTTTATCATTATATCAATAAATCTAATTATCAATCTGATTATAAATTAGAATATCAATTTGTCTATCTATTTGTGTATCTATTTGTTTATTTGACTGTCTAACTATCTATATATCTATCTGACTATTTATCTATATATCTATCCATCAATATATTTATTTAATTATCTATCTATTTATCTATTTATCCATCTAAGCATCTTTCTATCTATCTATTTATCTGTGTATCTATCTATCAATGTGTATTTCTGTTTATCTGTCTATTTATGTGTCTATCTATATGTTTATCTATATACCTGTCTATCTATCAGTCTATGTATTTATCTATTTATCTACCTATCTATCAATCAATCATCTATTTATAAATCTAACTATATGTCAATGTAACATATATTTAAATCTATATATTTATTTTTCTATAAATCAGTCTAACAATATTTCAATCAATCAATCAATCTAACTGTATGTCTATCTATATATCTATCTATCTATTTATCTATATATATTTATTAATCTACCTATCTATCTGTCAATCTATCTATCTACCCATTGATCTATATATCTATCTGTATATCTATCTATATATGTCTATATATTTGTCATCTATCTATCTATATATCTATCTATCTTTTTATCTTTCTTTCTGTATATCGACTTGTCTATAAATCTATTTATCAATCTATATATATATATTTGACTATCTATCTATCTATCTAATAATCTATCCATCTATTTGTTTATCTATCTATATATCTATCTATATTTCAATTTGTCGATCTATCTTTCGATCAATCTATCTATCAAACTTTCTATTTATCCATCTATAATATGTCTATATATCTATTTTCCTTTCTATCTCTCTATCTATCTATCTGTTAATCTATCTGACTATCTATATATCTATTTGTCTATCTATATGTAAATCTATCTTTCTATATATCTATCAATTTATCTATTTGTGTGTCTATCTCTCTTTCTATATATATATATATCTATATATTTATCTATATGTCTATCTATCTATTTGTATATCTATATGTCTTTCTATTTATCTATTTATCTATTTATCTATCTATCTATCTATGTCTTTGTCTAACTATCTATATATCAATTCGTTCCCTTATCTATCTCTATGTCCATTATATGTCTGTATATATATCAATCTATTTGTATGTCTATTTGACTATCTATCTATCAATCAATTTATCTATATTTTTGTCAATCAATCAATCTATCTATATACCTATCTATATATCTATCTAATATATTTTCTATCTATCTATTTATTTTTTATATTTATCTATATGTCTTTCTATCTATTTGTCTATCTATCTATCTATCTATCTTTCTGACTAACTAACTAACTAACTATCTATATATCTCTTTATCTATATGTCTTTCTATCTATTTGTCTATCTATCTATCTATCTTTGTGACTAACTAACTAACTAACTATCGATATATCTCTTTCTCTATATGTCTATCTTGCTAACTATCTATCTATTGATTTATTTAAATATCTATCTATTTGTCTATCTATCTATCTATATTTAAAATTTATCTATCTAAATATTTGCCTATCTATCTTTCTATCTATCTGTATATCAATCTGTCTATCTATCTCTCTATCAATTTGGCTATCAATCTATCTAATAATTTGTATATATATCTATTTATCTATGTACATATATATCAATATGTATATGTATTTCTCTATCAATATGTCGTTTAACCTATCTATTAATCTATCTATCAATCTATCTATTAATCTGCCGATCAATCTATCTATTAATATTTATATTACTTTGTCTATCAATATGTATATCTATATGAATATTTAAATATATATCTATCTATATGTATGACCATATATCTATCTGCCTATCTATCTATCTATCCATCTATCTAACTATCTATGTATCTATCCATCTATCTAACTATCTATGTATCTATCAGACTTTCTATCTATTTTGATATCTATTTGTCTAAATATCTATTTATTGATTTCTGTATCTATGTGTCTATATATATATTTATCAATTTCTCTATCTATGTGACAATCTATGAATCTATCTATCAAAATAATATTTCTAATTATTTTGTTTCTTTCTAACAATCTATATGTATATTGATTATCTATCAATTTGTGTATCTATCTCTGTATCTATTAATTTATCTATCAATCTATATATTTATCTATCCCTCTCACTATTTATATGTCTATCTATCTATTTATCTATTTGTTTGTCTAATTATTTGCATATCTATAAAAACTATCTTTTGATATATCTATCTTTTTATTAGTCTATCTATCTATTTATATATTATATATATATATATATATATCTATCTATTTATATATTTATCTAACTATCTTTATATCAATCTGTCTATAGATCTGTCTAAAAATATCTCTATATTTGTCTATATATCTATCTAACTATCTTTCTATCTATTTTTCAAAATATCTGTCTATCAATCTCTTTATAAATATGTTTATATAGTTTTTTATATATCAGTCCAACTAATTTTTATTTATCTATCTATCTATATATCTATTTGAATATTTATCTTACTATCTGTCTATCTATATGTATATCTATCTATATCTATCTATTTGTCTATATATATCTATCTATCTATTATCTATCTATTAATATGTCTATCAATTTGTCTATCAATCTATGTATCAATCTAATTATCAATCTTTCTATAAATTCTATATTAATCTGAATATCTATATATGTCGATTTGCTTATTTATCTACATTTCTTTCTTTCTATCTGACTATCTATCTATCTATCTATCTATCTATCTATCTATATGTATGTCTGTCTATCCATATATCTATAAATCTATCATACTATCTATCCATCTATCTATATATCCATTTATCTATCTACTAATCTTTCTATCTATATGTATACCTATGTTTCTAGCTATCTGTTTATCGATCTGTCTATCTATGGGTCTATCTATCTATATGTATAAGTATTTGTTAATATGTCAATCTAACTATCTTTCTGTCTATATATTTGTATACCAATCTTTCTATTTATCTATCTATCTATTTATTTATCTATCTATTTATTAATCTATCTAAATATTTGTCTATTGACCTGTTAATAATATGTCAATTAATTTTTCTATATATCTATCAACATTTTTCGAACAAATTTTAAATATATCTATCTATCTATTAATCTGTCTGTCTATATATCTACCAATCTTTTGTCTATCTATCTAGCTATCTATATATCAATCTATCTAATTTTTGTCTATTTTCAATCAATCTAACTAACTAACTATTTGTCTGTCTATCAATATGTCTATCTATCTATCTGTCTATCTTTCATTCTATCTATATATCTATATATTATTTATCTATCTATCCATCTATTTATCTATAAATATTTCAATCTTCTATCTATTTGTGTATCATTTTTTTATCTATCTATATATCTACCAATCTATTTGTCTATCTATCTAGCTATCTATATATCAATCTATCTAATTTTTTGTCTATCTTTCAATCAATCTAACTAACTAACTATCTGTCTGTCTATCAATATGTCTGTCTATCTATCTGTCTATCTTTCATTCTATCTATATATCTATCTATTATTTATCTATCTATCTATCCTTCTATTTATCTATAAATATTTCAATCTTTCTATCTATTTGTGTATCATTTTTTTATCTATCTATATATCTATCTGTTTATCTATCTATCTATGTATTTATCAATCTGACAATCTATCTGACTTTTACCTGTCTATCTATCTATCTATCGGTCTATTTTTCTTTATATCTATGTATTCATCTTTCTGTCTATCAAAATTTTTATTAATCTATCTATCTATTTATTTATTTATTTATCTATCTATCTATCTATTTATATGTTTATCTATATATCTATCTATCTAACTATATATCTATTTGTCTATCTATCTGTAAATATTTATGTCAATCTATCTGTCTATCTATTTGTATATCTATCTTTTTATCATTTTGTTTATCTATTTGTCTATCTATATGTCTACCTATCAATCGATATATCTATCTAATTATCTACCATTCTATATGTCTACCTACCTCTCTATTTTGTTTCTATCTATCTAACTATCTTAGTATAAATCTGGGTTATATTTCTATCTATTTATCTATCTATTTATATGACTATCTATCTATCTGTCTGTCTATATATATATATCTTTATATCTATCTATCTATCTAACTGTTAATCTATCTATCTTTTCTCAAACTATTTTGCATCTATATAACTATCTAATATCTCTCTATCTATTGATTTAATCATCTATCTCTCAATTTATCTCTCTAAATATTTATATATTTGTCTAACTATCTAACTATATATTTATATATTTGTCTAACTATCTATCTCTTGATTGGTTTATAAATATTTCTATTTATTTGACTAAATTTTTGTTTAACAATCTTTCAATCAATCAATCTATCTATATATCTATTTATTTATCTATCTAACTCTCTATCTATCTGTCTATCTATCTATTTATCTATCTATCTTTCTATTTGTATAATTATTTTCCTATCTATATAGCAATCAATCTGTGCATCTATCTGTCTATCTATTTGTTTATATATCTATCTATCTTTCTTTCTTTCTATCTATCTTTCAATCTATCTATTTATCTATCTGTATTACTATCTGTCTATCAAATTGTTTATTGATCCATCTATAAATATGTCTATAGATTTTTTTATATATCTATCTAACTATCTTCTATCATCAGTCTAATAATTTGTCTATCGATCTCTCTATAAATATGTCTATATATTTGTCTATAATTCTTTTTAACTATCTTTCTATTTTTTTATCTTTATATCTATATTTTATATCTATCTATTTGTCTATCTATTTATCTATCTATTTATTATTTATTTATCTATGTGTCTAACTTTATATCTATCTATCTATCAAAGTGTCTATAATTCTATCTATCAATCTAATTATCAATCTATCTATCTATCTATTAATCTCTATATTCATCTCTCTATATATTTGTCTATCTATGTACCTATCTTTCTATCTATCTGATAGTTTATCTATATGTCTATCAATCTATCAATCTATCATTCTATCTATCTATTTATCTATCTATCGATATATATGTCTATCTATCTATCTATCTATCTATATACCTATATTTCTATCTATATGACTATCTATCTTTCTATCTATCTGTCTATTAATCTGTGTACCTATGTGTCTATTTATCTGTCTAATTATCTTTTATCTATCTATATAACTTTCTATCAATCAATCAATCTATATATTTATGTATCTATATCTATATAAATATATTTCTATATATATTTCTATCTATTTGTTTATCTATTTATCTATCTATCTATATATTTATCTATCTATATATCAATCTATTTATCAATCTTTCTAACTATACGATCTGTATATAAAACTATCTATTTATTTGTCTATTTATCTATTTAACAATCTTTCTATCAAACTATCTATCTATCTATCTGTTTGTTTGTTTGTCTGTCTATCTATCAATCAATCAATCTATCTATCTATCTATCTATCTATCTTTATATCAATCTTTTTGTCTCTATTTCAATCTTTCAATTTATAATTTATCTATCTATGTCTATCTATCTATCTATTTATCAGATTATCTATCTAAATATCTATAAATCTATTAATTTATATATCTATCTATCTATTTATATGTCATTCTATCTTTCTATCAATTGATTTATCTATCTGTCTATCTATATATCTGTCTATATATATTAATATCAGTCTATCTATGTCTATTTATCTGTCTATCTTTTTATCTATCTATCTATCAATCTTATATCTATCTATCTATTGGTCTGTTTGCCTATCTATCTATTTGTATATCTATTTTTCAATCAATCTGTCTATCTATTTGTCTATCTATATGTATATCTATTTCTCTATCTATCTATCTACCTGTTTATTTATCTGTCTATCTATTTTTATATATTTCAGTCTATCTATTTTTCTATTTATCTATCTTCTATCTTCTATCTTTCTATCTATATGTCTATCTATCTATCCATTTGTTATCTATCTATCTATCTATCAGTTAATCTATTTATCTATCTATCTTACTTTCTATCTATGTATCTATCTATCAAAGTGTATAACTCTTTGTTTTTCTATTTTTTTATCTATCTATCTATCTATCTATCTGTATGTCTATATGTGTATCTATTTATCTTTCTATTTGTCTGCCTATCTTTCAGTCTATCTATCTACATATCCATCTGTCTGTCTATCTATTTATCTACCTGTTGATCTGTCTATCTATCTATCTATCTGACTTTTTATCTATATGTCTATTTGTCTATCTATATGTCTATCATTATATCTATCTATCTATATATTTCTTTATCTTTATGTCTATCTATCTATATATCTATCTACCTATATATATGTATATCTATCTATCTATTTCTCTATATCTCTATCTAGCTATCTATCTATTTATTTTTATTTCTTTCTATCTGCCTATCTACCATTATGTCTATTTGTTTGTCTTTTTATCTATCTTTCAATCTCTCTATTTCTGTATCTATTTGTCTATATATATATATATCTATCTATCTATATATTTGGCAGCCTATATATCTTTTATCTTTCTATTCTATCTATCTGACTATATATATGTTTATCTTTTAGTCTATCTATATATCTATCTATATGTCTGTCTTTCTATCTATCTATCTATATTTCATTCTTTCTTTCTATTTATATATTTTTGTATTCCTCTATCTAGCTTTCTATCCATCTATTTATTTATTTATCTATTTAATAATCTATTTATCTCTCACTAAATCTATCTATATATATGTGAATATATATATATTATACTATCTATGAATCTATTTGTCTGTTTATCTAATAATATGTCTATTTATTTATGTATCTATTTGTCTAACTATCTATTTATCTTTTTGTTTATCTATTTGTCTAATCTATCCATATATCTATCTTTATAAATATATATATATATATATATATTTGTCTATCTATCTATCTATCTATTTATTTGTTTATCTATATGTATAACTATCTGTTTATCTACCAATCTATTAATCTGTCTGACTATCATTTTATCTATCAATCATTCTCTCTAACTAACTTTCTATCTACCAATCAATCTATTTATCTATCTGTCAATCTATCTATCTATCTATATGATTTGTCTATTTATATGTCTATCTTTTTTCTGTCTATCTATCTATCTAATTATCTATCTATTTTTATATATATCTATCTATCCATCTTTTTGTCAATCTTTCTAACTATCTGTCTGTATATCTATTTGACTATCTGTCTGTTTATCTATCAGTCTATCTATGTATCTATCTGCCTCTTTATCAATTTATTTATCTAACATCTATCATTCTTTCTATTTGTTTATTTATCTATTTGTCTATTTGTATGTCTATTTATATATTTATATGTCTATCTATATTTTTTTTCTATTTATCTATCAATCTTTATTCTATCTATCTATCAATCTTACTATATGTCTATCAATATATCTATCAATCTAATAATCTATCTTTCTTTCTATTTATATATATACATTTCTATCAATATGTATATCTATCTTTCTATCTATTTATCTGTTATTTTGTATATCAAACTTTCTATAAATCTATATATAAATTTATCTATAAATCAATCAATTAATCTTTATATTAATTTGTCTATAAATCATTCTAGATATATGTCTATTTAAATAGCTTTCTATCAATCAATCTATTTACTTATCTATATGTCTTTCTGTCTGTCTATCTCTCTATCTGACTATCCATCTATATATTTTTTGTACTTGTCAATGTATCAATCAATCAATCAATTTATCTATTTATTTATCTTTATGTCTAACTATCTTTCTAAATAACTATCTTTCTATATATATATATATATATATGTCTATCTATTTGTCTATCAATCTATTAATCTATCTATATATATATCTATTTATCTATCAATTGATCTGTCTATCCATCTATATATCAATTAATCTCTCTGTCTGTCTGTCTGTCTATCTATCTATATATTTACCTATTTTTCTATCTATCTGTCAATCTATCTGTTAACTATATATTAATATATCTATTTACCTTTCTATCTATTTATCTATCAATCTATATGTATATCAACTTTTTATCTATCAATTAATATTTCTATATTTCTTTCTTTCTTTATTTCTATGTATCTATCTATCTACTTTTTGCCTATCTATCTATCTATATATATGTCTATCTTTCTATCTTACTATTAGTCTATATATATATATATGTCTATCTTTATGTGTGTGTATATATATATATATCTATCTATTTGTCTAACTATTTGTCTATCTATTTATCTATCTATCTGTCTAACTTTCTTTATGCTTATCTATCTATCTATATGTATATCTATCTTTGTATCTATCTGTAAATTTATCTGTATATCTGTCTATCTATCTATCTGACACTCTACCTATCTATCTATCTATTTGTAATTTATATGTCTATCTATCCATTTATCTAAATATCTATCTTTCTATATACCCATATATCTATCTGTTGTCTATCTATCTCTCTATCTATCAATCTAATAATCTATCTATTCATTTTTCTTTCAATAACTCTATCAAAATCTCTATAAATTTGTCTATGAATCTCTCAATTTGTCTATCAATCCGTGTATCTATTTTCTATCTGTCTTTCTATCTGTATGTCTATGTATCTATCTGTCTATCTGTCGATCTGTATGTCTATGTATCTATATATATATGTATGTCTATCTGTCTGTTGATCTATCAGTCTATCTCGTTATCTATATATGTATTTATGTGTGTGTATATCTTTTTATCTATTGGCATATCTTTCTGTATGTCTATCTATTTGTGTATCTATAAATCTATATATCTTTTTATCTATCTCTTTATCTATCTGTCTGATTATATGTCTATCTATTTTCTATTTGCCTTTCTTTTTTCTATCTTTTTATATATCTATCTTTCTAATAATTTGTCTATATATTTGTCTGTCTATCTTTTTATCTATATATATATATATATATATCTATCTGTCTATCTATATATCAATTTATCTAACTAACGTCTAATAATTTATCTATCCATCTATCTATCTATCTATCTATCTATAAGTCTATGTATTTGTCTATCTATCCTTTTATCTATATTATGTCTATCAATCTATCTATCTATTTGTCTTTCAATTTGTATACCAATCTATCTATCAATATATCTATCAATTTGTCTATCAATATGCCTATCAATCTATATATTAATCTATCTATCAATCTTTCTATCAATCAAATTATCTTTCTATCTATCTATCTATGTATTTTTCTATTTATCTATCAATCTATTTTTCTATCTATGTCTATCTATCTATCTATCTATCTATCTATCTATAGGTCTATCTATTTAGCTATCTATCTATCTATCTATTTGTATGTCTATCAGTCAATCTGTCTATCTTTTTGTCTATCTATCTATCTATTTATTTATCTATCTTTTCGTCTTATTTTTTATCTAGTTCTCAATCAACTTATCAAACTATATATCTCTTTATCAATCAATCAATCATTCAGTCAATCTATATGTCTATCTATCTGTATAATAACCTGACTAATTATCTATTTGTCTATCTATCTATCTATCTATCTGTCTGTCTGTCTAACTATATATCTATTTGTGCATCAATCTGTCTATCTAATATATATTTTTTATACCTATTTGTCTATTTGTTTGTCTATCTACCTTTCTTTCTGTCTGTCAATATATCTATCTATTAATCTTTTTATCTAGCTCTCGATCTAAGTATATAACTATCTGTCTATCTATTTGTTTATAAATTTCTATATCTTTCAATCTATCTATTTATTTATCTATCTCTCTATCTATATATCTTTCTATATTTCTATCTATCTATCTATATCTCTATCTTCATATCTATCTATCTATCTATTTGATAATCTTAATATGTATCATTCTATCTATCTATCTAACTATCTATCTATATTTCTATCTGTCTATCTTTCTATCTCAGTATCTTTTATTTATATATTTGTCTATCAATCAATCTATCTATTTATCTATCAATCTATCAATCAATCTGTCAATTTAATTTGTCTATCAATATGCATATCATTATGTCTATCAATCGATATATCAATCAAATTATCAATCTTTATATCTATTTGTATGTCTATCTATCTAACTATCTATAAATCTATCTATCTTTCCTATCTATCTATCTATATGTTTATCTATATGTCTATCTATCTGCCTATCTATTAGTCTATCTATCTTGCTATTTGCATGTCTATCAGTCAGTCTATCTATCTATTTATCTATCTATCTATTTGCATTTGCATGTCTATCAATCTTTGCAATTTGCATGTCTATAGGTCTATATGTCTGTCTATCTTTATATCTATTTATCTATATATGTTTAGGTTTATTTTTTTATCTATCTTTCTATCAATCAATTTATCAATCTGTCTATATATCTTTGTAGCTATCAATCAATCAATCAATCTATCTATCTATCTATCTATCTGTCTGTCTAATAATCTAGCTATTTTTCTATCTTTCTATATATCAATATATCTATCTATCTGTCTGTCTATCTATCTATTTAACCATCTATCTATCTATTTGTCTGTCTGTCTATCTATTTAACCATCTATTTATTTGTCTGTATATTTGTTAATCAATATGTCTGTTATTTATTAGTCTATCTATGTATCTATTTATCTATTTATCGATCTGTCTATTTGTCTATCTATCTATCTATCTATCTATCTATCTGTTTCGTTATTGTTTATCTATCTATCTATCCAATTTTCTATTTATTTATTTATCTATTTATCTATCTATCATTCTATCTATCATTGTGTCTATCTATCTATCATTCTATCTATCATTGTGTCTATCTATCTATCGATCAATCAATCTATCTATCTATCATATATATATCTTTCTTTATGTCTATCAATCTGACTATCTATCTATTTGTCTATCTTTATGTCTATGTATATATCTATTTAATACTCTATCTATTAATCAATCTATCTATATATCTATCTGATTTGTCTATTTATATATCTATCATTCACTACAAGAAAAATCCCATATAGCTAGGGACAATTCCCTAGCTATATGGAAGATTTCTGTTGCTAAATGGTAAATAGCAATGGAATATCAATGGATCGTGTCCCCTTTCTAAAGTGCTTCTTGCTAAATTTAAGCTATAAATTTTACATAGCTAAAAAATTAGCGATGAAAAATTCCCTCGCTAAAAAAGAAAAATTCCGTTGCTAAAATAACAAGATAAATGAAATATTTCGTCGTTAAACAAAAATAACAATGGTTGAATCCCTAGCTAAAGTACTTAGCATTAGAAAATTAGCGATGAAATATTCATCGCTAATTTTAATATTTTCCTAGCTAAATTAGCTAGGGAAATTTCCTTTTGTAAATTAGTGAGGGAATTTTCCCTCACTAATTTAACTAGGGAATTTTTGCTAGCTATTTTAATTTCAAAAATATTTACATAATTTAAAAAATTTAAAAATTTTTTAATTAATAATTTATTATTTTTAAATCATATTGAATAAAAATTGAAACTATAAATAATTTATAATAAACAAAAAATAAAATCATTTAATATTTTATTCAAATTCAATATTTTACATAATTGAAACAAAAAAATAACAAACTTTTATTTTTATTCATCAATGTATCTACCGATAGTGTATAAAGTATAATATATCCATTCATTGACATTACTTTCTCTCCCTTTGTTCCTCCGATCATCATTTCTCTACAATGACAAAGCTGTCCGAGTCATGGCATGTAATGTCTAGTGAAAAATCTTATCACTTATAAAAGCTTTATATGAGGAACAATGCGGCATCATATCTGTAAGAAAATTAAACCACTTATCAAAAAAAAGTTATGTTTTGATACATATATAATCATGTAGTATATATGTAAATATTTACTAGCAATTCACTCGTACATATATTACTATAGTATATGTACATATAAACAAAAGTATTAAGTGTACATATGAACTGAGTACAAATATACACAGTATATACGTACATAATATACTAGTATTAAATGTACGTATATATGGACTTTATTCATACGTATATATCTCAATAGGTGCTGTTGCTGCTGCTCCCACTACCTCTCCTGCCACTGCTGCCATTACCACTGTCGCTGCCAATACCACTACTGCTGTCGTAGCTGCCGCCATTGCCACTACTGCCGAAGCTGCAACCGCTGGCCACTGTGGCAACTGCCACCGTTGACCCCACTACCGGAGCTGCCCCTACAAGCTGCTGTGGCCACTACCGTCGCTGCTACTACCACCGCCTCTACTTCCGCTGCTTCCTATGCTGTCACTTCTTCCTATGTAGCTGCTGCTACCGTGACTACTGCCGCTGCTTCTGGTGTAGCTGCTGCCGTTGCTTCCGGTGTAGCTGCTGCCTCTGCCTTCTATGCCGCCACTTCCTTCGCTGCCTCCGTAGCAATTGCTGCCACTACTGCCATTGCTGTAGTAGCTGCCGCCATGGCTACTGCCACCCCTGCCGATGATGCTGCAGGCACTACTGCTGCCACTATAACCACCCGCCATGCCACTACCACCTCTGCTGTCATTGTCGTCACCGCCGCCACCGCAGTCACTATTACCATAGCTACCTCTGATGATAAATAGGCTTTTACATACTTATAATAGGCTAAAACTCTACCCAAAAATTTTGGACAAACACAAACATATTCACAGATATATAAAAATAGTTATTATAGACATGAACAAATAAAATTACAGTTGAATGTAATACAATTTAAAAAACAATTAATTAAATAATTTAAATTTTAAAAATAAATTCACTAAAAACAGAAACTATAAAAGAAAATTTTAAATTAAAAAAAAATCATTCAATAACTTATTCTAATATAATATTTTAAATAAAAAAAACAAAAAAAAAATAAAAATTATATTACATCTTATTAATCAATGTATCTACCAAATGTGCATAAAGTATAATCTATCAATGCATTGATGTTGCTTTCTCTCCCACTGCTCCTCCGATCACCAACTTTCTGCTGCGAAAATACTCTCCTAGTCACGCTGCTTCATGTTTGTTGAAATATGTATTCACTTATACAAGCTTCGTATGGAAAATAATGTGGTACCATATCTGTAAGAAATTTAAACCACCAAATCAAATCAAATTAAATAAAATATAACTATATTTTGATAAATATATATTGCTGCATTAAATATGTACATATATACTAGCATTTAACTCGTACAGTTATTACTACAGTATATGTACATATAAACTGTAGTATTATGCATACATATATACTGAGTACATATATATACTTCGTATATATGTACACAAAATACTGTAGTATTATATGAACGTATATACTGACTATATACGTACGTATATACCACATATATTGCCGTTGCTACTGCTCTCGCTGCCATTACTACTCCCGCTACCACTACTGCTCCCGCTACCCCTGCTGCTCTCGTTATCGCTACCACTGCCAATGCCACTGCCACTGGCATGGCTCCCGCTCCCACTGTTACTGCCACTGCCGGTGCTACAGCTACCGGTGCTGCGGTGCTACAAGCTGTCGGTGCTGCCGTTGCTATAGCTGCTGGTGCTACCGCCCCTACCACCACCACTACTACCGCCATAGCCATTACTGCAGTCGCTGCTACTGATGCCGCTACTGCCGTTGCTGCCTCTTATGTCGTTGCTGTTGCTTCTGCCACAGCTATCACAGCTGCACTGATGTCGGCTCAGCCGTGCTGCTGGTGCTGGCCGGTGCTGTGGTTGCCTCTTTAGCTCCCCACATCTGTCGCTGCCGTCTCTGGCACTGCTACTGCTGATGATTATGGCTTTTACATACCTATAATAGGCTAAAACTCTACCCAAAAAATTAAGAGACACAAAACATATTCACAGATATATAAAAACAAATATTTTAGACATGAACAAACACAAATTAAAGTTTATTCTCATACAGCTTCACCAAAAATCCAAAAGATGTCCAGTAATTATGTTTAGAGATAAAGAGAGTACAAAAATATAATGTTTTTAGAAAAATAATGATAATATAAGCTAGCCCTCTTTTTTATAAGTTGAAATCGCTTAATATGGGACCCATACATTGGAAGGACCGTGGAAACGTCAGAATGCTTTGAATTAGGATTTTTTTCTTTTCTCTCACATTATGTGTCCTACAAAGATTCATAATTTGGTTAATCGAAAAAGCAAAGAACAAAACCAGAATAAAAAAATTGATACTTGCAACAAAATATCATAATTATTTTCTACACATAGACAAAAATAAATAACAGTTCATAAATAATTCTAATACTCAATCATCCTCATAATTTATAGGGAATGCTAGCCTTTCCTGCAAGGATACGTAGCTGGATCTCGGAATGCTATCTGATGCACAATGCCGCTAACTGTGACTCCATATAGACATTGCTATTGCATTGTTTTTAATATCTTTAATTTCTTGCATTTCTTCCATCAAATTAGTTATCTGCTCATCCTTCTTTTTCAGTTCGGTTTCCATATCTACAATATGTTCATTTGTTTCTGTGCTTGTTGTTCGACTGCCTCATCCACCATTGCTAAGACAGATGAATTAGAAGCACGACTGCTACAACAAAATGCCACTCCCTTAGAGCAGATTCCGTACACTCGCTGCTTCTTTCGACCTCATATTGTCTCCAAATAAATTGGATCATAGTCAATTGGTTGAAGATTTATAGAACCCTCAACTTGTTGATGAGCAGCTGTCACACGTTCCTCCATTAGGTCCTGAGATAAAATGGAGATAAAAACTATTCTAGATTTACAAAAAATAAAATAAAATGTTGCATTCAAAATAATTTTATAATGTACTGTAGTTTTATAAAGTCTAATTAATATAACAATTTCTTACTACAATCATCTGAGACTTGTTGTCAACATACTGACCATCCACTTTATTTACATGCATCTTTTTGAAAATCTCATAGAAATTTGGATCTCGACCCAATTCTCAGCCTACAATATGTTTTTATTAATTCATAAAAAACAAATGATAAAAAATGTAACAAATTTATTAAAACCATGCAGAGATTATATATATTGGACTATTAGGACAAACACAAAATATAGATATGTTTAGAATTTTAAATTTGTACCAAATCTCGAGCATGCTCAATGCTCGACTTTGAACCTCCTATGTGTCGATAGATTTTTGTACCTAGTCAAGCAACCTCACTTCGTTGATTTTTGTTGGCAATATCTGATTTTTTCTTCACATCTAGCTCCTCCCAATATTTAAGCCACATGGGCCAATCTTCCTCGGATATAAAATCAGGCCTTTCTTTAATTTTCTTTAATTTATGAACAAAATCAGAATACCATTGAGCTGTTTTGATCTCCCATAATGACTTTATCTTTCATCAAATTTGGGTGGCCATGTGCACTGATTCTATAAAAAAATGACAAAAGAATTTATATTAACAACAAGAACATAATTATTTACTGCTTGAATAATAACCAACATAAAAGTTAAGTAATTAGATAATACTTTTTCATTTCTTTTGTTTTGTTATTTTTACCTGAAAGTCATTTAAATATGACTCATTTGTCGATTGAGAAACTTTCTTCCAGGAGAAAGCTTTGGCATCAGCCATTTTCTTGAAAGCCTTTGTAATTATAGTCGAACACTTGTGAGATGGAATAAAACTACAAATAAATATATAACATAGAAAACAAACAAATCATAAAATATAAAAAAACCACTGATAGTAACATCAATTTTTTTTTCAAATCATTTTTACATTTTTCTTTTACCTCTCATCCACAATATCAATTTCTAACTTTGAACTGACTTAAGAAGAAAGCACAACATTTGATGATGCTGGTGGTATTGTAAATGGGGGAACAATCAGTGTAAATTGTAAAGATTGAGATGGATCAAAAGTGTGAGCAGGAAGCATAATCGGTGGTGGGCTTACATCTGATAAAGGTGTTAGTAGAGGTCTCAATGATGATAATGGTGATAGAAATGGAGATGGTGATTGTGATGTTGAAGTCAGGATATGGTGGCTATGAGCTGGTACTGATTCTGGAACATTATGTAACATACCAGTTGAATTTGGTTCATTTCTGTGTCCAAGTCAAGCTCGACCACGACCACGTCCTTTAGGTGCCATCTGCTGTACAAAATAAAACAAAGAACAAAAAATTGAAAAATAATGAACAAGCATGAATTTTCGAATAAAACACACCGATAGATTTCAATAAAATATAAAAATCTTTGATAGTTTAAATTTATGATAAAATTATAACAATTTAATTATCAGCATCACTGTCATCCTCCAATGGATATTCTGATATTTTGTCTGATTCTAAAAGAAGTTCGAACTCATCTTCAGATAGAAATTAATATCTTCAATTTCTATTGTGCCACCATTTGAGTCACATAAATTTTCTGGATCTTCATCTACATTCAAAGGCTCAATATTATTTATGTCATTTTTGGAATGCTGGTACAATTTCTATTTGCACTTCTTTGTCGCGACGGTGATACTTCAAATTTTGATCGTGCTTTGATCTTGCAAATCACCGACCAATCTTTCTTTTCACGAGATAAACTCGGATATGTACAATAATATACTTGAGCGCTTGAACTACCATAATAAATGGCACATTTCGATTATATCTGTGTCTATGGTTAACATCCACTAGCTTATAATCCGAATGAATCTTTTGCCCACATTTGGTGTAGGATCAAACCACTTGCACTTAAATAATACAATCCTATTATTTTTGAGTCCATGATACTCCAACTCAATAACTTCTTTGAGTTGACTATAATAATCAATCTCATCTGCACTATATCCTGCCCTTTAATACATACACTATTCATTGTTATTTTAGAAGAACCATGCCCGATTGTGTGAAATTTATATCCATTAACAAAATACCTAGGATAGGTTGTCACATATCAAAATGGGCCTTTACTTAGATTCTAAATAAAAATATTTGAATATCCATTTGAAGGATCAATTACCTATGACATTAATTAAAAAAATTGAAATTAACAAATAAAAGATAAAAATAAATTAAATAATTCAAAATTTAAAACTTAATAATTCTCACATAATTTTTGAACCAATTTGCAAATTCATTTTCTAGCATATAATCGACATCATTGTTGGAAATTGATGGTTGCCTATATTTTAACTGCTCAATATAAATACTGCAAAAATATAAAAAGAGAAAAAAAATGTATATCAATTTTTAATAATTCCTATTAAAGATAACATTAAACTATGATTTAACCTGCAACCATTTTGTGTATACATACTCAATGTATAGTGCAACCTCCTCACAATTAAGTAAAACGTAGCTCCTGGTTGCTTCTACTCTTAATCTCGCATACATCTTTTCATTACTCTTCCAAATGCTCTTCCAGGGTACTTGAATATAGATAATTTGTCCACAGAGTCATCTTTTACCATCTCATGACCCTTCATAATTCCACGGCACATTTCAATTCTTTGTATTGACATGATCATCAAATAATAAGAACAAAATGATGATGCTTCTTCTACTACATATGTATTGGAAATTGAATCTTGAACTTTTGCCTTGTTTCTAACATTCAATTTCACTTACGAAGATACCTACAACCACAATGTAGGTTTCAATTTGATTAAATTACAATATACTTAAATATAAAATAATAAAACACAGTAAATTATATGTATTTACCTGTCAAAAAAATACATCCACCTGAATTGCACTGGCCCAACAATCCTTACTTCATATGCCAATAGACTGGCAAATGCTCCATGAGTCAAAAAAACTCGGTGGGAATATCCGTTCTAGCTTACAAATAATAAGTGGAATGTCATTCTCCAGCATCACCATATCATTTATTTTGATTATGGCTGTAGTTAGATGTTGAAAAACAAAGTTAGTTCTATAAGGACCTTCCAAATACTTTGTGGAAGTAATTCACGGAATGAAATTGGTATTAATCTCTACATAAATACATGACTGTTATGACATTTCATTTCAAATAACTTAGATTCTTCATTTCCACGCATCTACCCATATTTGACACATATCCATCAGGGAATTTCTAATTTTAACACCATTCACACAATAATTGTCTTGCCTTCTTATCAGTGTGCAGTAAGCTTTAGAGAATTTTTTGTGTTTGCTAATTCAGTTTCAATTCAGGCCGCCGACATTAATCATTCAGCTCCTTGTCTTGATTTTAAAGAGTCTTTGTGTTTCCATCTGCATTAAGGACAGTGTTCAAAACATTGTCAAAAAACATCTTTTTCAATATGCATTACATCTAAGTTATGCCGAATTAAATTGGACTTCCAATAGGGCAAATCCCAAAAAATACTACATTTCTTCCAGCCAAATAATTTGCCTATTGGTCCATTTCTTTTAGTAGCATCCTTTCAGTTACCTTCTTCAAACCCAAAACTATGAATTTCTGTAATAATATCATCTCTTGAACGAATAGCTGGTGCAATTGTCATCATAGTTTTATTTCTTCAAAATGCAGTTCTATTTCTTCGAAATGGATGATTCCTAGGTAAAACTTACGATGGTTATCAACCATGACCGATTTACCACTAAATTTGAGGGTAAATGCAATCAGAAGTTGACATGTAATATGGGCATGCGATCATCCTGCAGTACTCCAGCCAGATAATATTGAATATGTAGGAAAGTCATTTATCGTCCACATAAGGGCTGCCCACATAATAAAAATTTTGCTTTTTTTAGATTTCATATCTATTCACGGCAATATCCCCACAATGATTTAATTCTACAATAAGAGACTGTAAGAAATATCCATCATGTCTTTAGGATTTTTTCGCCTTGAACCAATATTGACAAAAATATATTTGCTCCTTCATACACAACTGCGGAGGCAAGTTATAGGCGTCACTATCACTGCCATGTTAATAATGTTGTCCAAATTGCCCAAATGCTGAAATCCATCAATGCAAAGACCCAATCTCACATTTAGACTTTCTACTGTAAAATCTTGCTGTATATAATTAAAAAAGGATCCAAGTAGATGAATCTAATGGATGACGTATTACCCTTCTTCAACCTCATGCTCGGAATACCACATTATATCATTTGCTGTAGCATTTAATGCATATAGTCTCTATAATAGTGGAATTAATGGAAACATAATATATCTTCTTAAAGACAACCTTCAATTTTTTTGCATTTCTACAGCACGAGGTACCTTCCTAAATCGAGGGATGGCCACAAAACTTACAGCTAATTAAATCACTATCACCACCCATTATAACATGCATCAATTTAAAACAAAAATCAATTTTTTCCACTGGTAGACCCATTCCTCGTAGAACTTCTTAGTGTTGTAAAAGTTGTTAGTGATCAAATTATTATACAGAACAATCTCATTCATCAATTCTATCACCTGATCAAATAATTTTTCAGACATATGATTTTATGACTTAATGCCATTTGTCGACCCACAAGTGACAATTGCAAATGTGTTTTACAACCAGACCACAACTTTTTATCTGTTGCTCTAAGCATTTCATAAAATTCTGAGCTTCAGGATTAGGTTAGTTCATCCATGTAATCCATATTCAAGTCGAAACCAGTAGCTTCCATGATTATTCTATGGTATGTGTTTGATGATTCTTCACCACAAGAAAATGATTCAATACCCTATTTTGGTCAATATTCAGAGCCTTTGTACTTTCCCCATGATAAATCCAAACAATATAATTTGGCACAAAGTCATATTTTTCCAAATGATATCTTATAGTGTTTGCCTCACGAAAGGGATATTCTGATAGTTTTGATGATTACATGGATACTTAATTTTTTCTCCATCCTTCAATCTCAATTAACTACATGCAAAATTAATGAAAGTTTCAAGCCCAGTCAAAAAATATTTATTAAAAAATCCAGTAATAACCCTTTTGTACATCCACTAAAATTTGAGCTTTTTGCCTTGTTTTAATTACATAAAATAATGCTCAATTATTAATTAAATAAAACATTCTATTACTTCAAAATATACAAAGAATAAAATAAAATTACTTATAGATGAATATTTAAAATTTAAATATCGTGAATATAGAGGCAAGCCATTTGCACAATGCATTATTAGATAATGTAATTTTTAGCACGATAAAGATTAAAAGATATCATAGTTACACTAGATAAACGGTGCAAAGTACAATAATGCACAAGAAATGAAAGCAAAAAAATACATTTAATGTTTGAAGGAGGAGAGGGAGAGAGAGAGAGAGAGAGAGATAAGGTGGGAAAGAGATGGGTAGAGAAATCGAGAGATGGGAGGAGAGAGAGAGAGGAAGAAAAGGAGGGAGAGAGAGTGGGAGATAAAAGGTGAAAGACAGAGGGGGAGAGAGGGAAAGAGAGAGAGGAAGAGAGAGAGGGAGAGAGGGGGGGTAGAGAGAGAGAACAAGCAAGAAAGAAGAGCCAAAAAAATAACACGAGAGAGAGTGTGACATAAAGAAAAAGAGGAAGAGAAAGACAGAAAGAATTATAGAAGGAGAGAGAGACACATAGAGAGTGTAGTGTTAGAATGAAGAATTATATAAAAGAAAATATAAGTTCTTCAGTACAAACCTATCAAATATTACATTTTTTGTTATACATAAGTTCATATTTGAGCCTGAGGCCAAGGGCTGGATTAGGTAAGAGTACGACCCTTATTGTATTATACCATATATGAGCCTAATCAACGACACTCTTATACTATGTGCTTACATATTATTTATATTATATCTTTAGCCATTTTATTTCAAGTTGGTGCAACAAAATAGTTTATCCCATATATAATTATATGTTAGGATACATAAGTAAATGTAGTTATAAATAGTTACATATAGATATATGCATACAAGTAGTTATAAGTAAATATAAATAAATGAATACAAAGTTATAAACAATAATATAGATTTACATATATGTATACATATATGTTCACATAATTAAAAATAAAGTTATATTTATTTATATAGAATTTATATAGTTATACAAATATTTATATATAATCATACACATTTAGTTAAACATTATGTTGTATGTTTTTATATATATAATTATAAATATAGTTACATGTGGTTATACATATAGTTACACGTATAGTTAAACTTATATTTATAAATGTATGTATATATATTTTTTCATATAATTTCATATATTTATCCATATAGTTATATATAGGTATGGAAATACTAAAATATATTTTTTATACTAATATATAAAACTACATATTAAAATTCATGTTGTTAATTATATATTTAAATATAGTTATGTATAAAGTATTTATAGTTATACATATATTAAGATTTAATTATTTATAGTTATATGTTAATACATATAGTATATATAGGTATTAATATTTTTATATATTTAAACATATAGTTATATATAAATATATTAATACAAATAGTTATACACAAATATATAAAGTTATCAATAAATATATAGATTTCTATATATGTATACATAGTTATAAATATAGTTATATTTAATGTTGTAGAATGTTATATAATTATACAAATATTTATATATAGTTATAAAAATATTTATACATAGTTATACTCATACAGTTAAATATTATATTGTATGTTATTATACATGTAATTATAAATATAGTTAAATGTGGGTATACTTATAGTTACACAAATACTTATAATTCTAAACACTTAAAATAATCAATTCCTACTTGCATTATAATGATAAATATTTTTGAATCCAAGATTTCTAAAAAGTTACTAGTTGGATGGTTAGTGACATCATTAAATAGGTGTAAGCCTTGGGTTTTAACCTATCATTTTTCTTTAAAGAAGTATATTTTGGTAAACTCTATGAGAATTAAAAATTGATTTTTGATTTCTGAAACTATTATTTTA
>JAREIK010002349.1:0-27500 GCA_029783825.1 Sapria himalayana | reverse complement strand
ACCCCCCCTCTCTCCCTCTCTCTCTTCCTCTCTCTCTTTCCCTCTCTCCCCCTCTGTCTTTCACCTTTTATCTCCCACTCTCTCTCCCTCCTTTTCATTCCCTCTCTCTCTCTCCTCCCATCTCTCGATTTCTCTACCCATCTCTTTCCCCACCTTATCTCTCTCTCTCTCTCTCTCTTTCTCTCCCTCTCCTCCTTCAAACATTAAATGTATTTTTTTGCTTTCATTTCTTGTGCATTATTGTACTTTGCACCGTTTATCTAGTGTAACTATGATATCTTTTAATCTTTATCGTGCTAAAAATTACATTATCTAATAATGCAGATTGTGCAAATGGCTTGCCTCTATATTCACGATATTTAAATTTTAAATATTCATCTATAAGTAATTTTATTTTATTCTTTGTATATTTTGAAGTAATAGAATGTTTTATTTAAATTAATAATTGAGCATTATTTTATGTAATTAAAACAAGGCAAAAAAGCTCAAATTGTTAGTGGATGTACAAAAGGGTTATTACTGGATTTTTTAATAAATATTTTTTGACTGGGCTTGAAACTTTCATTAATTTTGCATGTAGTTAATTGAGATTGAAGGATGGAGAAAAAATTAAGTATCCATGTAATCATCAAAACTATCAGAATATCCCTATTCGTGAGGCAAACACTATAAGATATCATTTGGAAAAATATGACTTTGTGCCAAATTATATTGTTTGGATTTATCATGGGGAAAGTACAAAGGCTCTGAATATTGACCAAAAGTAGGGTATTGAATCATTTTCTTGTGGTGATGAATCATCAAACACATACCATAGAATAATCATGGAAGCTACTGGTTCTGACTTGAATATGGATTACATGGATGAACTACCTAATCCTGAAGCTCAGAAATTTTATGAAATGCTTAGAGCAACAGATAAAAAGTTGTGGTCTGGTTGTAAAACACATTTGCAATTGTCACTTGTGGGTCGACAAATGTGCATTAAGTCATAAAATCATATGTCTGAAAAATTATTTGATCAGGTGATAGAATTGATGAATGAGATTGTTCTGTATAATAATTTGATCACTAACAACTTTTACAACACTAAGAAGTTACTACGAGGAATGGGTCTACCAGTGGAAAAAATTGATTTTGTTTAAATTGATGCATGTTATAATGGGGTGGTGATAGTGATTTAATTAGCTGTAAGTTTTGTGGCCATCCTCGATTTAGGAAGGTACCTCGTGCTGTAGAAATGCAAAAAAATTGAAGGTTGTCTTTAAGAAGATATATTATTTTCCATTAATTCCACTATTATAGAGACTATATGCATTAAATGCTACAGCAAATGATATAATGTGGTATTCCGAGCATGAGGTTGAAGAAGGGGTAATACGTCATCCATTAGATTCATCTACTTGGATCCTTTTTAATTATATACAGCAAGATTTTACAGTAGAAAGTCTAAATGTGAGATTGGGTCTTTGCATTGATGGATTTCAGCCATTTGGGCAATTTGGACAACATTATTTAACATGGCCAGTGATAGTGACGCCTTATAACTTGCCTCCGCAGTTGTGTATGAAGGAGCAATATATATTTTTGTCAATATTGGTTCAAGGGCGAAAAAATCCTAAAGACATGATGGATATTTTCTTACAGTCTCTTATTGTAGAATTAAATCATTTGTGGGATATTGCCGTGAATAGATATGAAATCTAAAAAAAGCAAAATTTTATTATGTGGGCAGCCCTTATGTGGACGATAAATGACTTTCCTACATATTCAATATTATCTGGCTGGAGTACTGCAGGATGATTCGCATGCCCATATTACATGTCAACTTCTGATGCATTTACCCTCAAATTTAGTGGTAAATAGTCATGGTTTGATAACCATCGTAAGTTTCTACCTAGGAATCATCCATTTCGAAGAAATAGAACTGCATTTTGAAGAAATAAAACTATGATGACAATTGCACCAGCTATTCGTTCAAGAGATGATATTATTACAGAAATTCATAGTTTGGGTTTGAAGAAGGTAACTGAAAGGATGCTACTAAAAGAAATGGACCAATAGGCAAATTATTTGGCTGGAAGAAATGTAGTATTTTTTGGGATTTGCCCTATTGGAAGTCCAATTTAATTCGGCATAACTTAGATGTAATGCATATTGAAAAAGATGTTTTTGACAATGTTTTGAACACTGTCCTTAATGCAGATGGAAACACAAAAGACTCTTTAAAATCAAGACAAGAGCTGAATGATTAATGTCGGCGGCCTGAATTGAAACTGAATTAGCAAACACAAAAAATTCTCTAAAGCTTACTGCACACTTGATAAGAAGGCAAGACAATTATTGTGTGAATGGGTTAAAAATTAGAAATTCCCTGATGGATATGTGTCAAATATGGGTAGATGCGTGGAAATGAAGAATCTAAAGTTATTTGAAATGAAATGTCATAACAGTCATGTATTTATGTAGAGATTAATACCAATTTCATTCCGTGAATTACTTCCACAAAGTATTTGGAAGGTCCTTATAGAACTAACTTTGTTTTTCAAACATCTAACTACAGCCATAATCAAAATAAATGATATGGTGATGCTGGAGAATGACATTCCACTTATTATTTGTAAGCTAGAACGGATATTCCCACCGAGTTTTTTTGACTCAATGGAGCATTTGCCAGTCTATTTGGCATATGAAGTAAGGATTGTTGGGCCAGTGCAATTCAGGTGGATGTATTTTTTTGACAGGTAAATACATATAATTTACTGTGTTTTATTATTTTATAATTTAAGTAATATTGTAATTTAATCAAATTGAAACCTAACATTGTGGTTGTAGGTATCTTCGTAAGTTGAAATTGAATGTTAGAAACAAGGCAAAAGTTCAAGATTCAATTTCCAATACATATTTAGTAGAAGAAGCATCATCATTTTGTTCTTATTATTTTGATGATCATGTCAATACAAAGAATTGAAATGTGCCGTGGAATTATGAAGGTCATGAGATGGTAAAAGATGACTCTGTGGACAAATTATCTATATTCAAGTACCCTGGAAGAGCATTTGGAAGAGTGTATGCGAGATTAAGAGTAGGAAGCAACCAGGAGCTACGTTTTACTTAATTGTGAAGAGGTTGCACTATACATTGAGTATATATACACAAAATGGTTGCAGGTTAAATCATAGTTTAATGTTATCTTTAATAGGAATTATTAAAATTTGATATACATTTTTTTTCTCTTTTTATATTTTTGTAGTATTTATATTGAGTAGTTAAAATATAGGAAACCATCAATTTCCAACAATGATGTCGATTATATGCTAGAAAATGAATTTGCAAATTGGTTCAAAAATTATGTGAGAATTATTAAGTTTTAAATTTTGAATTATTTAATTTATTTTTATCTTTTATTTGTTAATTTCAATTTTTTTAATTAATGTCATAGGTAATTGATCCTCCAAATGGATATTCAAATATTTTTATTTAGAATCTAAGTAAAGGCCCATTTTGATATGTGACAACCTATCCTAGGTATTTTGTTAATGGATATAAATTTCACATAATCAAGCATGGTTCTTCTAAAATAACAATGAATAGCAGTGTATGTATTAAAGGGGCAGGATATAGTGCAGATGAGATTGATTATTATAGTCAACTCAAAGAAGTTATTGAGTTGGAGTATCATGGACTCAAAAATAATAGGATTGTATTATTTAAGTGCAAGTGGTTTGATCCTACACCAAATGTGGGCAAAGAGATTCATTCGGATTATAAGCTAGTGGATGTTAACCATAGACATAGATATAATCGAAATGTGTCATTTATTATGGTAGTTCAAGCCGCTCAAGTATATTATTGTACATATCCGAGTTTATCTCGTGAAAAGAAAGATTGGTCGGTGATTTGCAAGATCAAAGCACGATCAAAATTTGAAGTATCACCGTCGCGACAAAGAAGTGCAAATGTAGAAATTGTACCAGCATTCCAAAAAGATGACATAAATAATATTGAGCCTTTGAATGTAGATGAAGATCCAGAAAATTTATGTGACTCAAATGGTGGCACAATAGAAATTGAAGATGATTAATTTCTATCTGAAGATGAGTTCGAACTTCTTTTAGAATCAGACAAAATATCAGAATATCCATTGGAGGATGATAGTGATGCCGATAATTAAATTGTTATAATTTTATCATAAATTTATACTATCAAAGATGTTTTATATTTTATTGAAATCTATCGGTGTGTTTTATTCGAAAATTCATACTTGTTCATTATTTTTCAATTTTTTGTTCTTTGTTTTATTTTGTACTGCAGATGGCACCTAAAGGACATGGTCGTGGTCGAGCTTGACTTGGACACAGAAATGAACCAAATTCAACTGGTATGTTACATAATGTTCCAGAATCAGTACCAGCTCATAGCCACCATATCCTGACTTCAACATCACAATCACCATCTCGATTTCTATCATCATTATCATCATTGAGACCTCTACTAACACCTATATCAGATGTAAGCCCACCACCGATTATACTTCCTGCTCACACTTTTGATCCATCTCAATCTTCTACACCACTATTTACACTAATTGTTTCCCCATTTACAATACCACCAGCATCATGAAATGTTGTGCTTTCTTCTTAAGTCAGTTCAAAGTTAGAAATTGATATTGTGGATGAGAGGTAAAATAAAAATGTAAAAATGATTTGAAAAAAAAAATTGATGTTACTGTCAGTGGGTTTTTATATTGTTATGATTTGTTTGTTTTCTATGTTATATATTTATTTGTATAGTTTTATTCCATCTCACAAGTGTTCGACTATAATTACAAAGACTTTCAAGAAAATGGCTGATGCCAAAGCTTTCTCCTGGAAGAAAGTTTCTCAATCGACAAATGAGTCATATTTAAATGACTTTCAGGTAAAAATAACAAAACAAAAGAAATGAAAAAGTATTATCTAATTACTTAACTTTTACGTTGGTTATTATTCAAGCAGTAAATAATTATGTTCTTGTTGTTGATATAAATTCTTTTGTCATTTTTTTATAGAATCAGTGCACATGGCCACCCAAATTTGATAGAAAGATAAAGTCATTATGAGAGATCAAAACAGCACAATAGTATTCTGATTTTGTTCATAAATTAAAGAAAATTAAAGAAAGGTCTGATATTATATCCAAGGAAGATTGGCCCATGTGGCTTAAATATTGGGAGGAGCTAGATGTGAAGAAAAAAATCTGATATTGCCAACAAAAATTAACGAAGTGAGGTTGCTTGACTAGGTACAAAAATCTATCGACACATAGCAGGTTCAAAGTCGAGCATTGAGCATGCTCGAGATTTGTTACAAATTTAAAATTCTAAACATATCTATATTTTGTGTTTGTCCTAATAGTCCAATATATATAATCTCTGCATGGTTTTAATAAATTTGTTACATTTTTTTATCATTTGTTTTTTTATGAATTAATAAAAACATATTGTAGGCTGGAGAATTGGGTCGAGATCCAAATTTCTATGAGAATTTCAAAAAGATGCATGTAAATAAAGTAGATGGTCAGTATGTTGACAACAAGTCTCAGATGATTGTAGTAAGAAATTGTTATATTAATTAGACTTTATAAAACAACAGTACATTATAAAAATTATTTTGAATGCAACATTTTATTTTTTTTTTGTAAATCTAGAATAGTTTTTATCACCATTTTATCTCAGGACCTAATGGAGGAACGTGTGACAGCTGCTCATCAACAAGTTGAGGGTTCTATAAATCTTCAACCAATTGACTATGATCCAATTTATTTGGAGACAATATGAGGTCGAAAGAAGCAGCGAGTGTACGGAATCTGCTCTAAGGGAGTAGCATTTTGTTGAAGCAGTCGTGCTTCTAATTCATCTGTCTTAGCAATGGTGGATGAGGCAGTCGAACAACAAGCACAGGAAACAAATGAACATATTGTAGATATGGAAACCGAGCTGAAAAAGAAGGATGAGCAGATAACTAATTTGATGGAAGAAATGCAAGAAATTAAAGATATTAAAAAAGCAATGCAATAGCATATGTCCTATATGGAGTCACAGTTAGCGGCATTGGTGCATCAGATAGCATTCCGAGATCCAGCTACGTATCCTTGTAGGAAAGGCTAGCATTCCCTATAAATTATGATGATGATTGAGTATTAGAATTATTTATGAACTGTTATTTATTTTTGTCTATGTGTAGAAAATAATTATGATATTTCGTTGCAAGTATCAATTTTTTTTATTCTGGTTTTGTTCTTTGCTTTTTCGATTAACCAAATTATGAATCTTTGTAGGACACATAATGTGAGAGAAAAGAAAAAAATCCTAATTCAAAGCATTCTGACGTTTCCACGGTCCTTCCAATGTATGGGTCCCATATTAAGCGATTTCAACTTAATAAAAAAGAGGGCTAGCTTATATTATCGTTATTTTTCTAAAAACATTTTATTTTTGTACTCTCTTTATCTCTAAACATAATTACTGGACATCTTTTGCATTTTTGGTGAAGCTGTATGAGAATAAACTTTAATTTGTGTTTGTTCATGTCTAAAATATTTGTTTTTATATATCTGTGAATATGTTTTGTGTCTCTTAATTTTTTGGTAGAGTTTTAGCCTATTATAGGTATGTAAAAGCTCATAATCAGCAGCAGTAGCAGTGCCAGAGACGGCAGCGATAGATGTGGGGGAAGCTAAAGAGGCACCAACCACAGCACCGGCCACAGCACCAGCAGCAACGGCTGAGCCGACATTAGTGCCAGCTGTGATAGCTGTGGCAGAAGCAACAGCAACGACATAAGAGGCAGCAACGGCAGTAGCGGCATCAGCAGCAGCGACTGCAGTAATGGCTACGGCGGTAGTAGTGGTGGTGGTAGGGGCGGTAGCACCAGCAGCTATAGCAACGGCAGCACCGACAGCTGTAGCACCGGCAGCACCGGTAGCTGTAGCACCGGCAGTGGCAGTAACAGTGGGAGCGGGAGCCATGCCAGTGGCAGTGGCATTGGCAGTGGTAGCGATAACGAGAGCAGCAGGGGTAGCGGGAGCAGTAGTGGTAGCGGGAGTAGTAATGGCAGCGAGAGCAGTAGCAACGGCAATATATGTGGTATATACGTACGTATATAGTCAGTATATACGTTCATATAATACTACAGTATTTTGTGTACATATATACGAAGTATATATATGTACTCAGTATATATGTATGCATAATACTACAGTTTATATGTACATATACTGTAGTAATAACTGTACGAGTTAAATGCTAGTATATATGTACATATTTAATGCAGCAATATATATTTATCAAAATATAGTTATATTTTATTTAATTTGATTTGATTTGGTGGTTTAAATTTCTTACAGATATGGTACCACATTATTTTCCATACGAAGCTTGTATAAGTGAATACATATTTCAACAAACATGAAGCAGCGTGACTAGGAGAGTATTTTCGCAGCAGAAAGTTGGTGATCGGAGGAGCAGTGGGAGAGAAAGCAACATCAATGCATTGATAGATTATACTTTATGCACATTTGGTAGATACATTGATTAATAAGATGTAATATAATTTTTATTTTTTTTTTGTTTTTTTTATTTAAAATATTATATTAGAATAAGTTATTGAATGATTTTTTTTTAATTTAAAATTTTCTTTTATAGTTTCTGTTTTTAGTGAATTTATTTTTAAAATTTTAAATTATTTAATTAATTGTTTTTTAAATTGTATTACATTCAACTGTAATTTTATTTGTTCATGTCTATAATAACTATTTTTATATATCTGTGAATATGTTTGTGTTTGTCCAAAATTTTTGGGTAGAGTTTTAGCCTATTATAAGTATGTAAAAGCCTATTTATCATCAGAGGTAGCTATGGTAATAGTGACTGCGGTGGCGGCGGTGACGACAATGACAGCAGAGGTGGTAGTGGCATGGCGGGTGGTTATAGTGGCAGCAGTAGTGCCTGCAGCATCATCGGCAGGGGTGGCAGTAGCCATGGCGGCAGCTGCTACAGCAATGGCAGTAGTGGCAGCAATTGCTACGGAGGCAGCGAAGGAAGTGGCGGCATAGAAGGCAGAGGCAGCAGCTACACCGGAAGCAACGGCAGCAGCTACACCAGAAGCAGCGGCAGTAGTCACGGTAGCAGCAGCTACATAGGAAGAAGTGACAGCATAGGAAGCAGCGGAAGTAGAGGCGGTGGTAGTAGCAGCGACGGTAGTGGCCACAGCAGCTTGTAGGGGCAGCTCCGGTAGTGGGGTCAACGGTGGCAGTTGCCACAGTGGCCAGCGGTTGCAGCTTCGGCAGTAGTGGCAATGGCGGCAGCTACGACAGCAGTAGTGGTATTGGCAGCGACAGTGGTAATGGCAGCAGTGGCAGGAGAGGTAGTGGGAGCAGCAGCAACAGCACCTATTGAGATATATACGTATGAATAAAGTCCATATATACGTACATTTAATACTATAGTATATTATGTACGTATATACTGTGTATATTTGTACTCAGTTCATATGTACACTTAATACTTTTGTTTATATGTACATATACTATAGTAATATATGTACGAGTGAATTGCTAGTAAATATTTACATATATACTACATGATTATATATGTATCAAAACATAACTTTTTTTTGATAAGTGGTTTAATTTTCTTACAGATATGATGCCGCATTGTTCCTCATATAAAGCTTTTATAAGTGATAAGATTTTTCACTAGACATTACATGCCATGACTCGGACAGCTTTGTCATTGTAGAGAAATGATGATCGGAGGAACAAAGGGAGAGAAAGTAATGTCAATGAATGGATATATTATACTTTATACACTATCGGTAGATACATTGATGAATAAAAATAAAAGTTTGTTATTTTTTTGTTTCAATTATGTAAAATATTGAATTTGAATAAAATATTAAATGATTTTATTTTTTGTTTATTATAAATTATTTATAGTTTCAATTTTTATTCAATATGATTTAAAAATAATAAATTATTAATTAAAAAATTTTTAAATTTTTTAAATTATGTAAATATTTTTGAAATTAAAATAGCTAGCAAAAATTCCCTAGTTAAATTAGTGAGGGAAAATTCCCTCACTAATTTACAAAAGGAAATTTCCCTAGCTAATTTAGCTAGGAAAATATTAAAATTAGCGATGAATATTTCATCGCTAATTTTCTAATGCTAAGTACTTTAGCTAGGGATTCAACCATTGTTATTTTTGTTTAACGACGAAATATTTCATTTATCTTGTTATTTTAGCAACGGAATTTTTCTTTTTTAGCGAGGGAATTTTTCATCGCTAATTTTTTAGCTATGTAAAATTTTATAGCTTAAATTTAGCAAGAAGCACTTTAGAAAGGGGACACGATCCATTGATATTCCATTGCTATTTACCATTTAGCAACAGAAATCTTCCATATAGCTAGGGAATTGTCCCTAGCTATATGGGATTTTTCTTGTAGTGAATGATAGATATATAAATAGACAAATCAGATAGATATATAGATAGATTGATTAATAGATAGAGTATTAAATAGATATATACATAGACATAAAGATAGACAAATAGATAGATAGATAGTCAGATTGATAGACATAAAGAAAGATATATATATATGATAGATAGATAGATTGATTGATCGATAGATAGATAGACACAATGATAGATAGAATGATAGATAGATAGACACAATGATAGATAGAATGATAGATAGATAAATAGATAAATAAATAAATAGAAAATTGGATAGATAGATAGATAAACAAATAACGAAACAGATAGATAGATAGATAGATAGATAGATAGACAAATAGACAGATCGATAAATAGATAAATAGATACATAGATAGACTAATAAATAACAGACATATTGATTAACAAATATACAGACAAATAAATAGATGGTTAAATAGATAGACAGACAGACAAATAGATAGATAGATGGTTAAATAGATAGATAGACAGACAGATAGATAGATATATTGATATATAGAAAGATAGAAAAATAGCTAGATTATTAGACAGACAGATAGATAGATAGATAGATAGATTGATTGATTGATTGATAGCTACAAAGATATATAGACAGATTGATAAATTGATTGATAGAAAGATAGATAAAAAAATAAACCTAAACATATATAGATAAATAGATATAAAGATAGACAGACATATAGACCTATAGACATGCAAATTGCAAAGATAGATAGACATGCAAATGCAAATAGATAGATAGATAAATAGATAGATAGACTGACTGATAGACATGCAAATAGCAAGATAGATAGACTAATAGATAGGCAGATAGATAGACATATAGATAAACATATAGATAGATAGATAGGAAAGATAGATAGATTTATAGATAGTTAGATAGATAGACATACAAATAGATATAAAGATTGATAATTTGATTGATATATCGATTGATAGTCATAATGATATGCATATTGATAGACAAATTAAATTGACAGATTGATTGATAGATTGATAGATAAATAGATAGATTGATTGATAGACAAATATATAAATAAAAAGATACTGAGATAGAAAGATAGACAGATAGAAATATAGATAGATAGTTAGATAGATAGATAGAATGATACATATTAAGATTATCAAATAGATAGATAGATAGATATGAAGATAGAGATATAGATAGATAGATAGAAATATAGAAAGATATATAGATAGAGAGATAGATAAATAAATAGATAGATTGAAAGATATAGAAATTTATAAACAAATAGATAGACAGATAGTTATATACTTAGATCGAGAGCTAGATAAAAAGATTAATAGATAGATATATTGACAGACAGAAAGAAAGGTAGATAGACAAACAAATAGACAAATAGGTATAAAAAATATATATATAGATAGACAGATTGATGCACAAATAGATATATAGTTAGACAGACAGACAGATAGATAGATAGATAGATAGACAAATAGATAATTAGTCAGGTTATTATACAGATAGATAGACATATAGATTGACTGAATGATTGATTGATTGATAAAGAGATATATAGTTTGATAAGTTGATTGAGAACTAGATAAAAAAATAAGACGAAAAGATAGATAAATAAATAGATAGATAGATAGACAAAAAGATAGACAGATTGACTGATAGACATACAAATAGATAGATAGATAGATAGCTAAATAGATAGACCTATAGATAGATAGATAGATAGATAGATAGATAGACATAGATAGAAAAATAGATTGATAGATAAATAGAAAAATACATAGATAGATAGATAGAAAGATAATTTGATTGATAGAAAGATTGATAGATAGATTAATATATAGATTGATAGGCATATTGATAGACAAATTGATAGATATATTGATAGATAGATTGGTATACAAATTGAAAGACAAATAGATAGATAGATTGATAGACATAATATAGATAAAAGGATAGATAGACAAATACATAGACTTATAGATAGATAGATAGATGGATAGATAAATTATTAGACGTTAGTTAGATAAATTGATATATAGATAGACAGACAGATATATATATATATATATATATATATATATATATAGATAAAAAGATAGACAGACAAATATATAGACAAATTATTAGAAAGATAGATATATAAAAAGATAGAAAAAAGAAAGGCAAATAGAAAATAGATAGACATATAATCAGACAGATAGATAAAGAGATAGATAAAAAGATATATAGATTTATAGATACACAAATAGATAGACATACAGAAAGATATGCCAATAGATAAAAAGATATACACACACATAAATACATAGATAGATAACGAGATAGACTGATAGATCAACAGACAGATAGACATACATATAGATATATAGATACATAGACATACAGATCGACAGATAGACAGATAGATACATAGACATACAGATAGAAAGACAGATAGAAAATAGATACACGGATTGATAGACAAATTGAGAGATTCATAGACAAATTTATAGAGATTTTGATAGAGTTATTGAAAGAAAAATGAATAGATAGATTATTAGATTGATAGATAGAGAGATAGATAGACAACAAGATAGATATATGGGTATATAGAAAGATAGATATTTAGATAAATGGATAGATAGACATATAAATTACAAATAGATAGATAGATAGGTAGAGTGTCAGATAGATAGATAGACAGATATACAGATAAATTTACAGATAGATACAAAGATAGATATACATATAGATAGATAGATAAGCATAAAGAAAGTTAGACAGATAGATAGATAAAATAGATAGACAAATAGTTAGACAAATAGATAGATATATATATATATATACACACACATAAAGATAGACATATATATATATATATATAGACTAATAGTAAGATAGAAAGATAGACATATATATAGATAGATAGATAGGCAAAAAGTAGATAGATAGATACATAGAAATAAAGAAAGAAAGAAATATAGAAATATTAATTGATAGATAAAAAGTTAGATATACATATAGATTGATAGATAAATAGATAGAAAGGTAAATAGATATATTAATATATAGTTAACAGATAGATTGACAGATAGATAGAAAAATAGGTAAATATATAGATAGATAGACAGACAGACAGACAGAGAGATTAATTGATATATAGATGGATAGACAGATCAATTGATAGATAAATAGATTATATATAGATAGATTAATAGATTGATAGACAAATAGATAGACATATATATATATATAATATATAGAAAGATAGTTATTTAGAAAGATAGTTAGACATAAAGATAAATAAATAGATAAATTGATTGATTGATTGATACATTGACAAGTACAAAAAATATATAGATGGATAGTCAGATAGAGAGATAGACAGACAGAAAGACATATAGATAAGTAAATAGATTGATTGATAGAAAGCTATTTAAATAGACATATATCTAGAATGATTTATAGACAAATTAATATAAAGATTAATTGATTGATTTATAGATAAATTTATATATAGATTTATAGAAAGTTTGATATACAAATACAGATAAATAGATAGAAAGATAGATATACATATTGATAGAAATGTATATATATAAATAGAAAGAAAGATAGATTATTAGATTGATAGATATATTGATAGACATATAGTAAGATTGATAGATAGATAGAATAAGATTGATAGATAAATAGAAAAAAAATATAGATAGACATATAAATATATAAATAGACATACAAATAGACAAATAGATAAATAAACAAATAGAAAGAATGATAGATGTTAGATAAATAAATTGATAAAGAGGCAGATAGATACATAGATAGACTGATAGATAAACAGACAGATAGTCAAATAGATATACAGACAGATAGTTAGAAAGATTGACAAAAAGATGGATAGATAGATATATATAAAAATAGATAGATAATTAGATAGATAGATAGACAGAAAAAAAGATAGACATATAAATAGACAAATCATATAGATAGATAGATAGATTGACAGATAGATAAATAGATTGATTGGTAGATAGAAAGTTAGTTAGAGAGAATGATTGATAGATAAAATGATAGTCAGACAGATTAATAGATTGGTAGATAAACAGATAGTTATACATATAGATAAACAAATAAATAGATAGATAGATAGATAGATAGACAAATATATATATATATATATATAAAGATAGATATATGGATAGATTAGACAAATAGATAAACAAAAAGATAAATAGATAGTTAGACAAATAGATACATAAATAAATACATATTATTAGATAAACAGACAAATAGATTCATAGATAGTATAATATATATATATTCACATATATATAGATAGATTTAGTGAGAGATAAATAGATTATTAAATAGTAATAATAAATAGATGGATAGAAAGCTAGATAGAGGAATACAAAAATATATAAATAGAAAGAAAGAATGAAATATAGATAGATAGATAGAAAGACAGACATATAGATAGATATATAGATAGACTAAAAGATAAACATATATATAGTCAGATAGATAGAATAGAAAGATAAAAGATATATAGGCTGCCAAATATATAGATAGATAGATATATATATATAGACAAATAGATACAGAAATAGAGAGATTGAAAGATAGATAAAAAGACAAACAAATAGACATAATGGTAGATAGGCAGATAGAAAGAAATAAAAATAAATAGATAGATAGCTAGATAGAGATATAGAGAAATAGATAGATAGATATACATATATATAGGTAGATAGATATATAGATAGATAGACATAAAGATAAAGAAATATATAGATAGATAGATATAATGATAGACATATAGATAGACAAATAGACATATAGATAAAAAGTCAGATAGATAGATAGATAGACAGATCAACGGGTAGATAAATAGATAGACAGACAGATGGATATGTAGATATATACTGAAAGATAGGCAGACAAATAGAAAGATAAATAGATACACATATAGACATATCAGATAGATAGATAGATAGATAGATAAAAAATAGAAAAACCAAAGAGTTATACACTTTGATAGATAGATACATAGATAGAAAGTAAGATAGATAGATAAATAGATTAACTGATAGATAGATAGATAGATAAACAAATGGATAGATAGATAGACATATAGATAGAAAGATAGAAGATAGAAGATAGATAATAGAAAAATAGATAGACATGAAATATATAAAATAGATAGACAGATAAATAAACAGGTAGATAGATAGATAGAGAAATAGATATACATATAGATAGACAAATAGATAGACAGATTGATTGAAAATAGATATACAAATAGATAGATAGGCAAACAGACCAATAGATAGATAGATATAAGATTGATAGATAGAGATAAAAAAGATAGACAGATAAATAGACATAGATAGACTGATATTAATATATATAGACAGATATATAGATAGACAGATAGATAAATCAATTGATAGAAAGATAGAATGACATATAAATAGATAGATAGATATATAAATTAATAGATTTATAGATATTTAGATAGATAATCTGATAAATAGATAGATAGATAGACAGATAGATAGATAAATATATAAATTGAAAGATTGAAATAGAGACAAAAAGATTGATATAAAGATAGATAGATAGATAGATAGATAGATTGATTGATTGATAGATAGACAGACAAACAAACAAACAGATAGATAGATAGATAGTTTGATAGAAAGATTGTTAAATAGATAAATAGACAAATAAATAGATAGTTTTATATACAGATCGTATAGTTAGAAAGATTGATAAATAGATTGATATATAGATAGATAAATATATAGATAGATAGATAAATAGATAAACAAATAGATAGAAATATATATAGAATATATTTATAGATATAGATACATAAATATATAGATTGATTGATTGATAGAAAGTTATATAGATAGATAAAAAGATAATTAGACAGATAAATAGACACATAGGTACACAGATTAATAGACAGATAGATAGAAAGATAGATAGTCATATAGATAGAAATATAGGTATATAGATAGATAGATAGATAGATAGACATATATATCGATAGATAGATAAATAGATAGATAGAATGATAGATTGATAGATTGATAGACATATAGATAAACTATCAGATAGATAGAAAGATAGGTACATAGATAGACAAATATATAGAGAGATGAATATAGAGATTAATAGATAGATAGATAGATTGATAATTAGATTGATAGATAGAATTATAGACACTTTGATAGATAGATAGATATAAAGTTAGACACATAGATAAATAAATAAATAAATAGATAGATAAATAGATAGACAAATAGATAGATATAAATATAGATATAAAGATAAAAAAATAGAAAGATAGTTAAAAAGAATTATAGACAAATATATAGACATATTTATAGAGAGATCGATAGACAAATTTGTTAGACTGATGATAGAAAGATAGTTAGATAGATATATAAAAAAATCTATAGACATATTTATAGATGGATCAATAAACAATTTGATAGACAGATAGTAATACAGATAGATAAATAGATAGATTGAAAGATAGATAGAAAGAAAGAAAGATAGATAGATATATAAACAAATAGATAGACAGATAGATGCACAGATTGATTGCTATATAGATAGGAAAATAATTATACAAATAGAAAGATAGATAGATAAATAGATAGATAGACAGATAGATAG
This sequence comes from Sapria himalayana, assembly GCA_029783825.1. NCBI lineage: Eukaryota > Viridiplantae > Streptophyta > Magnoliopsida > Malpighiales > Rafflesiaceae > Sapria > Sapria himalayana. The sequence continues at coordinate 11,322 of JAREIK010002349.1, read as the reverse complement.
AGAGTTAGATAGATAAATAAATAGATATATAGATAGATTGATTGATTGAAAGATTGTTAAACAAAAATTTAGTCAAATAAATAGAAATATTTATAAACCATCAGAGATAGATAGTTAGACAAATAGATAAATATAAGTTAGATAGTTAGACAAATATAAAATATTTTAGAGATAAATTGAGAGATAGATGATTAAATCAATAGATAGAGAGATATTAGATAGTTATATAGATGCAAAATAGTTTGAGAAAAGATAGATAGATTAACAGTTAGATAGATAGATAGATATAAAGATATATATATAGACAGACGATAGATAGATAGTCATATAAATAGATAGATAATAGATAGAAATATACCCAGATTTATACTAAGATAGTTAGATAGGATAGAAACCAAAATAGAGAGGGTAGGTAGACATATAGAATGGTAGATAATTAGATAGATATATCGATTGATAGGTAGACATATAGATAGACAAATAGATAAACAAAATGATAAAAAGATAGATATACAAATAGATAGACAGATAGATTGACATAAATATTTACAGATAGATAGACAAATAGATATATAGTTAGATAGATAGATATATAGATAAACATATAAATAGATAGATAGATAGATAAATAAATAAATAAATAGATAGATAGATTAATAAAAATTTTGATAGACAGAAAGATGAATACATAGATATAAAGAAAAATAGACCGATAGATAGATAGATAGACAGGTAAAAGTCAGATAGATTGTCAGATTGATAAATACATAGATAGATAGATAAACAGATAGATATATAGATAGATAAAAAAATGATACACAAATAGATAGAAAGATTGAAATATTTATAGATAAATAGAAGGATAGATAGATAGATAAATAATAGATAGATATATAGATAGAATGAAAGATAGACAGATAGATAGACAGACATATTGATAGACAGACAGATAGTTAGTTAGTTAGATTGATTGAAAGATAGACAAAAAATTAGATAGATTGATATATAGATAGCTAGATAGATAGACAAATAGATTGGTAGATATATAGATAGATAAAAAAATGATACACAAATAGATAGAAGATTGAAATATTTATAGATAAATAGATGGATAGATAGATAAATAATATATAGATATATAGATAGAATGAAAGATAGACAGATAGATAGATAGACATATTGATAGACAGACAAATAGTTAGTTAGTTAGATTGATTGAAAATAGACAAAAATTAGATAGATTGATATATAGATAGCTAGATAGATAGACAAAAGATTGGTAGATATATAGACAGACAGATTAATAGATAGATAGATATATTTAAAATTTGTTCGAAAAATGTTGATAGATATATAGAAAAATTAATTGACATATTATTAACAGGTCAATAGACAAATATTTAGATAGATTAATAAATAGATAGATAAATAAATAGATAGATAGATAAATAGAAAGATTGGTATACAAATATATAGACAGAAAGATAGTTAGATTGACATATTAACAAATACTTATACATATAGATAGATAGACCCATAGATAGACAGATCGATAAACAGATAGCTAGAAACATAGGTATACATATAGATAGAAAGATTAGTAGATAGATAAATGGATATATAGATAGATGGATAGATAGTATGATAGATTTATAGATATATGGATAGACAGACATACATATAGATAGATAGATAGATAGATAGATAGATAGATAGTCAGATAGAAAGAAAGAAATGTAGATAAATAAGCAAATCGACATATATAGATATTCAGATTAATATAGAATTTATAGAAAGATTGATAATTAGATTGATACATAGATTGATAGACAAATTGATAGACATATTAATAGATAGATAATAGATAGATAGATATATATAGACAAATAGATAGATATAGATAGATATACATATAGATAGACAGATAGTAAGATAAATATTCAAATAGATATATAGATAGATAGATAAATAAAAATTAGTTGGACTGATATATAAAAAACTATATAAACATATTTATAAAGAGATTGATAGACAGATATTTTGAAAAATAGATAGAAAGATAGTTAGATAGATATATAGACAAATATAGAGATATTTTTAGACAGATCTATAGACAGATTGATATAAAGATAGTTAGATAAATATATAAATAGATAGATATATATATATATATATATAATATATAAATAGATAGATAGACTAATAAAAAGATAGATATATCAAAAGATAGTTTTTATAGATATGCAAATAATTAGACAAACAAATAGATAAATAGATAGATAGACATATAAATAGTGAGAGGGATAGATAAATATATAGATTGATAGATAAATTAATAGATACAGAGATAGATACACAAATTGATAGATAAATCAATATACATATAGATTGTTAGAAAGAAACAAAATAATTAGAAATATTATTTTGATAGATAGATTCATAGATTGTCACATAGATAGAGAAATTGATAAATATATATATAGACACATAGATACAGAAATCAATAAATAGATATTTAGACAAATAGATATCAAAATAGATAGAAAGTCTGATAGATACATAGATAGTTAGATAGATGGATAGATACATAGATAGTTAGATAGATGGATAGATAGATAGATAGGCAGATAGATATATGGTCATACATATAGATAGATATATATTTAAATATTCATATAGATATACATATTGATAGACAAAGTAATATAAATATTAATAGATAGATTGATCGGCAGATTAATAGATAGATTGATAGATAGATTAATAGATAGGTTAAACGACATATTGATAGAGAAATACATATACATATTGATATATATGTACATAGATAAATAGATATATATACAAATTATTAGATAGATTGATAGCCAAATTGATAGAGAGATAGATAGACAGATTGATATACAGATAGATAGAAAGATAGATAGGCAAATATTTAGATAGATAAATTTTAAATATAGATAGATAGATAGACAAATAGATAGATATTTAAATAAATCAATAGATAGATAGTTAGCAAGATAGACATATAGAGAAAGAGATATATCGATAGTTAGTTAGTTAGTTAGTCACAAAGATAGATAGATAGATAGACAAATAGATAGAAAGACATATAGATAAAGAGATATATAGATAGTTAGTTAGTTAGTTAGTCAGAAAGATAGATAGATAGATAGATAGACAAATAGATAGAAAGACATATAGATAAATATAAAAAATAAATAGATAGATAGAAAATATATTAGATAGATATATAGATAGGTATATAGATAGATTGATTGATTGACAAAAATATAGATAAATTGATTGATAGATAGATAGTCAAATAGACATACAAATAGATTGATATATATACAGACATATAATGGACATAGAGATAGATAAGGGAACGAATTGATATAGATAGTTAGACAAAGACATAGATAGATAGATAGATAAATAGATAAATAGATAAATAGAAAGACATATAGATATACAAATAGATAGACAGACATATAGATAAATATATAGATATATATATAGAAAGAGAGATAGACACACAAATAGATAAATTGATAGATATATAGAAAGATAGATTTACATATAGATAGACAAATAGATATATAGATAGTCAGATAGATTAACAGATAGATAGATAGAGAGATAGAAAGGAAAATAGATATATAGACATATTATAGATGGATAAATAGAAAGTTTGATAGATAGATTGATCGAAAGATAGATCGACAAATTGAAATATAGATAGATATATAGATAGATAAACAAATAGATGGATAGATTATTAGATAGATAGATAGATAGTCAAATATATATATATAGATTGATAAATAGATTTATAGACAAGTCGATATACAGAAAGAAAGATAAAAAGATAGATAGATATATAGATAGATAGATGACAAATATATAGACATATATAGATAGATATACAGATAGATATATAGATCAATGGGTAGATAGATAGATTGACAGATAGATAGGTAGATTAATAAATATATATAGATAAATAGATAGATAGATATATAGATAGACATACAGTTAGATTGATTGATTGATTGAAATATTGTTAGACTGATTTATAGAAAAATAAATATATAGATTTAAATATATGTTACATTGACATATAGTTAGATTTATAAATAGATGATTGATTGATAGATAGGTAGATAAATAGATAAATACATAGACTGATAGATAGACAGGTATATAGATAAACATATAGATAGACACATAAATAGACAGATAAACAGAAATACACATTGATAGATAGATACACAGATAAATAGATAGATAGAAAGATGCTTAGATGGATAAATAGATAAATAGATAGATAATTAAATAAATATATTGATGGATAGATATATAGATAAATAGTCAGATAGATATATAGATAGTTAGACAGTCAAATAAACAAATAGATACACAAATAGATAGACAAATTGATATTCTAATTTATAATCAGATTGATAATTAGATTTATTGATATAATGATAAACATATTGATTGATAGATATATAGACAAATATATAGATAGATAGACACATAGATAGATAGATTGATAGATAGATAGTAAATTAAATTGAAATATTTTTAGATAAATTGATAGATAGATAGTTAGATGGATATATAAATAGATCCATAGATATATTGATAGATATATAAATATATTGAGAGATAGTTAGATAGATGGGCAAATAGTTAGATAGATAAATAAATAGATAGATAGATAAATATATAGATAGTTAGTTAGTTAGAAAGATTGATAAACATAGAAATAAATAAATCGATAGATAGATAACTAGACAGATAAATAGAGATATAGATAGATGGATGGATAGATAGATAGATAGATAGACAAATATATAGATGGATAGATAGATGAATAGATAAATAGAAAGATAGATAGATAGTTAGTTAGATAGATAGTCATATAGACATAAAGATAGGCAGATAAATAGATAAATAAATAGACATATAGATAGACAGATAGGTAGACATATAAATAGATAGAAAGATAGTTAGATTCATATATTGATTTATATACATTTTGATATATAGATTGATAAACATATTGATTGATAGATTGATAGATAGATTTAAAGATAGACTTAGAGATAAATTAATATATAGATTTATAAATAGTTTGATAGATTCATTAATAGATAGATAGATAGATTGATTGATAAAAAGAATGATAGGCATAGAGATATAGTGATTGATATACATATAGATACATAGAAAAATAGATTGGTAGATATATAGATAGATAGATAAATTGATAGATTGACTAATAGATGAATTTTTAGATAGATAGCGAGATAAATAGATAGATAGATTGATTGATTGATAAATAGATAAATAGACACAAAGATAGATAGATAGATAGATACATACATAGACAGATCGATAGAATAAAGATAAATAGTTAGATAGACGGGTAAATATTAGATAAATATATATAAATATAGATAGATAGTTAGAAAATTATATATAAAGATAGATAAATGATAAATAGATAGAGAGACAAACATATAGACAGAGATATAGACAAACAGATAAAAATTTGGACAAAAAGAGAGATAGATTTCCATATAGATATAGATATATAGACAAATAGATAAACCAACATACAGGATGTTAGATAAATAGAAAGATAGATAAACATATAAACAGACATATAGATAGATAGATAAATAAATAGATAGACAGATTGAAAGTCAGATAGATAGATAGATAGACAAATAGATAGGTAAACATACAAATAGTCAGACATATAGAAAGATAGATATACATACATATAGATAGATAGATAGATAGACAGATAGATTGATTGATAGATAGATTAATAGATAGAGATAGAGATAGAAAGATACATAGACAAATAGGTAGATTGATAGATAGACATATAGATAGATGGATTGATAGATAGATTGATAGACAAATAAATAGATAGATTGATAGACATGTTAATAGACAGATTGACAAATAGTTAGATAGATAAGCAAATTTATTGGAAGATAAATAAATAAATATATACATAGAGAGATTGATACATAAATTTTTACATAGATAGATAGAAAAAGAGAGAGAGAGAGAGATAGACAAATAGATAGGCACTTAGACAAATAGATAAATAGACATATATATATATATATATATACTGATAAATTGGCAAATTGACAGAAAGATAGATAGCCAAATAGATAGGCAGGTAGATAGATAGATAGATAGATAGATAGATAGAATGTTAGATATACAGAATGATAGACACATAGATAGATAATAGATTGATTGTCATATAGATATAGATAAATAGATAGACTGACAGACATATATATAGACAGATAGATAGATAGACAAATAGACCTAAAATATATAGATAGATAGATAGATATAAATATATAAATAAAAATAAATAAATAAAAATATATGTATATATACAAATATATATACTAATAAAAAGATAGATAAATATACAGACAAATAAATACATAAATAGAAATATAAATAGAAAGATACATAGATAGCTGGATAGATACACGGATATATAAGGATAGATTGTTGTATAATAGAAAAATAGATAGGTGGATCGAAAATTCAATAGATAAAGAGATAAATCATTGGATAGGTAAATCGACTGATATAAGGATAGATTGATTGATAAGTAGACTGAAAAATTGACAGATATATACACTGATAGATAGATGGACAAATAGACATATAGATATACTGATAGATAAATAAATCAATAGAAAGATAGATAGATAGACATATTGATAGATAGATCGATAGATATTCAATTTGGTAGACAAATTGAAAGGCAAATAGATAGATATATATATAAATATATAATTAGATAGATAGATAGTCAGATAGATAGATATCAATAGATAAATAGTTAGATATATAAATACAAACAAATAGACATATATTTAGATAGATATATAAACAAATTAATAGACTGATCATTAGACAGATACTTAGATAGATAGATAATTAGATCGATAGACAGATAGATAAACAGATATATAGAAAAAAAAATAAAGATAGACAGATTTATAAATAGATAGATAGAAAAATAGATAGACATATATATAATATATAGATAAACAGATACACAGATAGATAAATAGATAGATATAAATAGATAGATAGATATATAAATAGATAGATAGATAGATGCACTTATATATAGATTGATAGGGAAGTAGATATTAAGATTATTATTCAAATATATATATATATATATATATATATATATATATATAGATAAAAAGATATATAGATAGACAAATAGATAGACTAATAGATAAAAAAATAGTTACATACGACAAGAAAAATCATAAATTGAAAAAGAAATTTTTCTAGTTTTTTAGGCTTTTCCGTCACTAAAATAAAATAATGACGAATTAACGATGGGAATTATCTCAAGCTAATGTGCTTATCACAAAATATTAACAATAAAAAAAAATTTTAGCAAATTTTATAATGATGGAATTTTCCTAGCTAATTAAATTTTTTTCCCTTGCTAAATTTAATCTTAATTAAGAATAATAATTAATAATTTTCTACTAAATAGGCATAGAATCATCCCTTGCAACATTAGCAAGGGAAAATCCTTAGCTATATTCATTCCAAATCTATTTTCATAATTTTATTTTGTACATAAAATTTCATTACATATTTTTATATTTTATATTAAATTATATTAAAACATATACTGTGAACCATTTTATGATTAATAAAAACCAAAAACAATGATAAATAATTATGATACAAAAGATATTTGGTTAAAACAAAAATTTAACATGGGTATATAATCATTTAAAACTAAATCATCATTTCATCATTAGCTTGTTAATTTGTGCATGACTCTGCTACATGGGTACTCTACTTGATTTTGGGGTGCTATCTTTCTCGTCAAGGCTGCTAACTGTGACTCCAAATAGGCCATCTACTATTGCATTGTATTCTTCATTTCTTTCATCTCATCATTTACTTCTTTAATTTTCTTGCATATACATCAATTTAAACTTAAATGATACGAAGGATGGCTGCTAAATAATTTAGCAAAATTATAGATATGACCATCACTTATATAGTATTTACCAATATGCATGATGAATTGTGACTGAGAGACTTATGGAATTTTGTGGTACATATATAGCATTTACCAATCATTGTGCATAATTTCATCCATAAACAAATATTGACGTAGGCAATAATATTGATGTTATCTGATATGTCTTTTCTTCCTACAATATCAACATTATATAAATAATATTTTGTATTTACATTTTCATAAGATACGAAAACTCTCTAATTGTCACCAAGAGGAGACCAGTGGCACTCACAAATAGACACCAAACTTTCTGTAAACTTTTTTAGCTTCTCCTCCTTTTATGATATTGTGCATGCCTACTTTGCACAGTATGAGTTAGAATTAGGTACAGAGTAAGGGGAAAAAAATTGCTAATTTAAGCAACCCTCAATTTAAATGAAACAACTAGTGATGCTAGGGCACAATGGGCACTTTTTTTTCTTTTAAAAAATAGTTACAACGTAGCTAGCCCGAAGGCAGTGCACATGTGCACTATGATATTTTAGTGCACATGTAGACTACATTGTTATAGAGTACATGTTCTATCTCTAAAAACATTCAAAAATACTCACAAAAATTAAAGATTTTGTAGATTATATGATGGATCAATTACAGCAAAAAGGCATAACTAACTTCTAGATTTTTTGTGATGGGAGAAACATGTAGATGGCTATGAAGCCATTATTTATTTGTCATGTGCTGCAAATGGTCGATTGACCCACTTTTGATTAAATCCCCTTACTTTAAATCTGTCACTTATAGATCAAGCCTAACAATCTAGAAAGGGAATCTCACTTCATATATACATGTATGTGTATATGAATATGTATATGTCTATATTTATATATATACATATCTATGTGTACATATGTATATATGCATGCCTACCTATATATGTGTGTGTGGAATGACTATTAAGACATTTCTAGTGATCATCTAATATATGTATGCATGTATGTACATGTGTATCTGTGAATTTGTAGATGTGCATCTGTATATATGATATGTCCACACAAAAACACACACATATATACATATGTATCTTAGTGGGTATAAATGTATTTATCTATGCATGTCAAACACATATATGTGCTGTGTGCAAGTGTATGTAATTCATATACATGCACACATTCATGTGTATTGGGTGTTAGGATATATATAAAATAGTAATAAAATAGTATTATAAGTAGTACAAACAAGTTTTAAGAAACCAACAAAATAAAATTAAGCATCTACAAACATCATCATCAATAGCAAAACTCAGTTTCAACATTAATGGCAACAACTATATAAATTTCATGAAACTCAAGTTCTTGTTGTTGGGAATATTATTGCTCATCGTGTTTCTTCGACAATTTATTTTGTAGATTCCACATGATGACTATAAACAAGATATTGATAAATTATTTATAAAAAAAAAAGATATTGAGAAATTATTTTGTAGATAAATAGATAGATAAATAAACATATATACAAATAGTTAGAAAAAAAAATAGATAGATAAATAGATAGATTGTAAAAAATATATAGATAGATAGATAGACAAATATAAAGATAAACATATAGACAGATAAAAAGATAGATAAATGAAAGATATATAGATAGTCATACAGACATATATATAGATATATAGATAGACATTTAGATAGATATTGAGATATAAGATAGGCATATATATAGATAGATATATAGAAAAAAAATAAAGATAGACAAATAGATAATAATAGATAGAAAAATAGATATATAGATAAATATATAGTTTGATAGATAGACAGAGAGACATATAGATTAATAGATAAATAAACACATAAACACATGCATAGATAGATAGATTTATAGATAGATAGATTTATAGATAGATAGACTTATAGACAGATAGAAAGATAGAAAGATAGATAAATAGATAGATTGACAGATATATAATTAGATACATAGATAGATAGATAGATAAAAAGATAGATATATACATATAGACATATAGACAAAAATATAGATAGACAAAAAGATAGAAAGATAGATAGACAAATAGACAAATAAACACATAGATAGATAAATAAATAGATAGATAGATAGATAATAGGCTGAAAGATAGATAAAAAATAGCTAGATAAATAGATAGATAGACTCATAGACAAATGCACAGATAGATAGTTAGACAGATAAATAGATAGATACAGACATACAGATAGACATATAGATCGATAGATAGACATATAAGTATATAGATAGATACTTATAATTATAGAGATAGATAGAGAGATAGACAAATATATAGAAATACAATTAGAGAGTTAGAAACAGATAAAGAGAATGTTAGAGAGAAAGAGAGATAGACAGATAAAGAAACAAAGCATTCAAGAAAATAGTTGATTCCAAAGCATTCTCATGGAAGAAAGTTTCTGAATCAACAAAAGAGACTAACTTTTATCATTTTCAGGTAAAACAAAGAAACAAAAGCATTAAAAATTAATTATCTAATTAGTTAACTATTATGTTGATTAATATTCAAGCATAAAAAAATTATGTCATTGTTATCAATATAGTTTTTTTTTTGTGAATTTTCTATATATAGAATCCGTGTACATGGGTAGCCCAATTTGATAGATAGATAAAGTCATTGTGAGAGAGCAAATCTGCCAAATGATACTCAAATTTTGTCCATAAATTGAAGATTATAAAAGATAGGCCTGATTTAATACCTGAGGATGAGTGACCCGATTGGCTTAAGTATTGGGAGGAGCCAAAAGTGAAGAAAAAATCAGAGATATCCAACAAAATCCAAAGGACTGAGGTAGCTAGACCTAGTACAGGAATGTCTCACCATATAGGAGGGTCAAAGTTGAGCATTGAGCATTGAGGATGCTCGAGATTTGGTACAATTTATTACTTTAAACCATTTATATATTCACAATTTGCATAATAGTCCAAATAATTTAAATATTTGCTTGTTTTTACAATTAAAGATAAATTTTCAACATATATTATTTTTTGACTTAATAAATACATACTTTAGGCCAGAGAATTTGGTCAAGATCAAAATTTTTATAAAATTTTCAAGAGATGCATGTGAAGAAAGAAAATGGGTAGTTTGTTGACAACAAGTCTCAGATAATTGCTATAATTAATCTAATATATTAATAAACTTTTGAATACTATAGTAATTTTGAAAGTTGTGTGGAATAAAAAATATTTGATTTATTTTATTTATATCTAGCACAATT
>JAREIK010002348.1:94108-147554 GCA_029783825.1 Sapria himalayana | reverse complement strand
TCTTTCTTTTATATTCTTCAATTTATGGACAAATCAGAATAGCATTCAGTAGTTTTACTCTCTCATAATGACTTTATCTTTCCATCAAGTTTGAGTGCCCATGTGCATTTATTCTATATATAGAAATATCACAAAAAAATTTATATTAATAACAAGGACATAATTATTTGCTGCTTGAATAAAAACCAACATAATAGTCAACTAAGTAGATACTTAATTTTCAATGTTTTTGTTTCATTATTTTTACCCGAAGTCATTAAAATTAGACTTTTTTCGATTCAGAAACTTTATTACATGATAATGTTTTAGAATAAACAATTTTCTTAAAAGACTTTGTAATTATAGCCGAACACTTGAGAGATAGAATAAAACTATACAGGTAAATTAATAACATTGAAAAAAAAGCAAATCATAACTATATATAAAAATATTATTAACAGGATCATCATAATATTTTATTCTAGTAATATTTTAATATTTCTTATACCTCTCATCCACAATCTCAATTACTAACTTAACACTGAATGCAGAAGAAGGCACAATATTTGATGACATCGATGATTTTATAATGAGGTAACTATCGGTGTAAAATGTAGTGTATAAGATGGTGATGGATCAAAAGTGTTTGCAGGAAGGACAATGGGTGGTGGGCTTATATCTGATAAAGGTGATAGTAAAGGTGTCAATGATGGTGATGGCGATAAAAATGGAGATTATGTTTGTGATGTTTAACTCTGGATATGGTGGGTATGATATGATAATAAATTTGCAACATGGCATAAAATACTAGATAAATTTGGTCCATTATATGTCTTGTCCACGTCCACCATGGCCACATCCTTTAGGGGTCATCTACTATACAAAAAATATTAACACAGAATAAATAATAGAGATATGATGAAGAACCATGCATTTTATAATAATAACATTAATAGATTTCATCAAAATATAGAAAGTTTATGATAGTTTAATATTATAATACAATTATACCGATTTAATTATCGACATAATTATCATTCTCTAATTGATCTTCTGACATTTCGTCTGATTTTGATGGAAGTTCCAACTCATCTTCTGATAGAAATTGATCATCTCTAATTTCTATTAGGCCACCATTTGAGTCACATAAATTTACTAGATCATCATCTACATGCACATGCTCAATATTATTTATGTCATCTTCTTGGAATACTGGTACAATAGTTATGTCTGCACTTCTTTGTTGAGAGAGAGAAAGGAGGGAGAGAAAGAGAGAAAATGGGGAAGAGAGAGAAAGGGGGAGAGAGAGAGAGAGGGAGAGAGAGAGAGAGGGAGAGAGAGAGAGAGGAGGGAGAGAGAGAGAGAGGAGAAGGGAGAGAGAGAGAGAGAGAGAAAGAGAGAAGGGAGAGAGATAAAGAGGGAGACGGAGAGAGAAAAAGAAAAAGGAAAAAAGAAATACTACAAGAAAGAAAATAGCAAGAGAGAGAGAGAGAAAGAGAGAGAGTGTGTGACAAAAAAAGAAAAAGAGGGAGAGAGAGTGGCACAGAAAGAATGCTAGAGGGAGAGAGAGACACATAGAGAATGTAGTGTTAGAATGAGGAAAAACAAAAAAGAACAAACATATTTCTTCTATACAAACCTATCATATATTACATCTTTTGTCATACATAAGTTCATATATGAGCTAGAGGCCCAAGGGGTGGGATTAAGTAAGAGTACGACACTTATTTCAACAGTATGCTATATCGAACCAATGCTATGTGCTTAGATATTGTTGATATTATATCTTTGCCATTTAATTCAAGTTAGTGCAACAAATTAGTGATATCCCATTTATAATTATATGTTATTATATAATTAGTATATGTATTTATAAATAGTTAGATATAGTTAAACATATAGTTATATATAGATATATTCATACAAGTTGTTATATGTAGTTATACATAAATATATACAAAGTTATAACCAAATATATAGATTTACATATATGTATACATAGTTACAAATATAGTTATATTTAATTATATAGAGTGTTACATAGTTATACAAATATTATATATAGTTATACACATGTAGTTAAACATAATGTTGTATGTTGTTATACAGTAATTATAAATATAGTTACATGTTGTTATACATATAGTTACACATATAGTTATACTTATATTTTTACATGTAGATATATATTTTTTTATATAAATTTATATATGTGCACATATAATTATTTATAGGTATAGATATAGTAAATACATTTTTATATACAAATATATTAAAATGTATATTAATATATATTGTTAATAATATATTTAAATATAGTTATGTAAAATGTTTTTATAGTTATACAGGTAGTCAAAGACAATTATTTATCGTTATATGTTATTATAATTATAGTATATATAGGTAAAATAGAGTCATATATAGTTAAACATATAGATATATATAGATATATTCATACAAGTAGTATATTGCAGCTATACATAAATGTATACAAAGTTATAAATAAATATATAGATTACCATATATGTATACATAGTTATAAATACATTTATAATTAATTATATAGAGTGTTACATAGTAATACATATATTTATATATAGTTATACACATGTAGTTAAAAAAAATGTCGTATGTTGTTATACATGTAATTATAAATATAATTACATGTGGTTTTACATATATTTACACATATAGTTATACTTATATTTATACATGTAAGTATATCGATTTTTTCTTTTAATTTTATTTATTTATACATATAGTTATGTATAGGTATAGATATAGTAAAATATATTTTTATATACTAATACATAAAATGTATATTGAATATATATTGTTATTTATATATTTAAATATAGTTATGTATACTATTTTTTAGTTATACATATAGTCAAAGATAATTATTTATAGTTATATGTTCTTATACCTATAGTATACATAGTTAAAAATAAAGTTATATATAGTTAAACATATAGTTATATATAGATATATTCATACAAGTAGTTATAAGTAGTTATACATAAATGTATACTACATTATAAACAAATATATAGATTTAATTATATGAATACATATATGTATACATAGTTACAAATATAGTTATATTTAATTATATAGAGTGTTACATAGTTATACAAATATTTATATATAGTTATTCACATATAGATATATATATATGTATATGTAGTTAAAGATATAATTATATATAACATTTTTATAGTTATACATCTAGTAAAATACAATTATATATAGTTATATATTATTATACATATAGTATATTTTGTTAGAAATATAGTTATATTGAATTATACATATAGTTATAAATTATTATATAGTTAAAAAAATATTTTTGTCTAGTAATACATATAGTTATAAAATTAGTTTACATAATAATTAATATAGATATAATACTTTTATATATAATGACATATGATTATATAATTATACAAGTGTTTAAATATAATATTTGTTCTTAAATATTTTATAAATGTTATTTATATATAATTATATATATGGAACACTTTTATAAATTTTATATATATATATATCACATTTATATAAACATTATAAATTTTATATATTTATATAGAAATTAATATGTTAATAAATATTTACAATAATGTATAAACATTTTATATGTTATATAATGATATATAAAATTATATAAATGGATAGTTTTATATAAATGTTGGATAGATATTTATAAAAATTAATACATATGTATAAATATTTATATATAACATTATAAGTTTATATAACATATCGGTTTTTATATATAATGTAATATATTTATATATATTAAGTATAGACTTTATATATAATTGTCATATGATTATATAAAAGTATAAAGTTTAAATATAATATTATCTGTTTATAATATTTTTGGAGACAATTTAAAACTATAACTAATCAAACATTAAGTTTTTTTTCTTAAGTTACAGAAGTAAAAACATTAAGCATAATTTTTTTTAAGTTACAGAAGCAGAGAAAACAATATGCAAACAAATTTGTATTTGAAATATTTAAAACCCTAAAAATTTAAATAGTAAGAGAACAAAGTTTAGACTGACCATTTATTGTTTCATTACTAGTGTAGAGTAAAAATCATATAAGTGATATTAAAATAGAAGAAAAAAGAAGGAAAATTGGGAGAAAAAAATCAAACCAGAATATTCTATAACAACCAAAATCTACCAATGGTAATTAAATTGATAGAGATAGAGAGAGAGAGAGAGAGATAATATATATATATATATATATATATATATATATATACATTCTGAAGGAGAAGAGATAAGATAATATTACCTGGTAACAAGAAGAGATAGATTTTGTAGGTTGCTCCCTTAGTCCCGTTTTGCTTCTCCTCTCTTCATCATTGAAAGATAGAAAAAATGATAAGTGCTTAATGCCTTAGGATTTTTTTGACAAGGAAACTATAAATACTAAATTGGATGTAAATAAATAGAAAATAAAGATACAAAAAATATAAAAGTAAACTAAAATTATAAACAATAAATAATTTAAATAAAAAAAATGAAATAGATTTTTATTTAACCATAATTGATATTATTTCATTAATAAATAAAATAATAATATATAATAATAAAGTATTTCATATATATATATATATATATAATGGTTATAAATTTATAAGAATTCAATTTATTTTTATTAATATAATAAGAATAATTATAAAGGCATAAAATTTGAATCTTTTAGTTATTATAATTTGAATAATTTAAGTGTTCATTTAATAAACACACTAAGATATTCATTTTTTAAATCATCAAAATTTTTTTGATGTATTTAAAGCATATATGTATTAATCTTTAAATATCAACTTATTTTTTTTTAATTTTATGAAAAATTTGAATTTTTTTTATTATTCAAAAATTGCAATCTTTTAGTCATTATATTTTAAAAGATTCTTATAATCAAAAAAAAATTTTTTTTAACTTTAATAATATAAATGTTTGCTTGTTTATTCATTAATTCATATATTTTTATAAATTTTTATATTTAATCAAAAAATTGTTATTTTAACTTTTTATTAGTAGTTATTCTTATTTATGTTTATTTATTAATTAAAATATTTAAAAAAGTATTATAATTATATAATAAATTATATAATGTTTTTTAATACAAATATTTAAATATCATAATTAAAAATTTTAGAAAAAAATTTTGTATAATTTTTAATTAATTTATAATAAAAAAAGTTATTTTAGTCTAATTTAAAATAAATTTTTAGTCGTATTTATATATTTATTAAAATTTTATTTTATAATATATATTTCTATTATTATATGAAGAGATTGTGTCTTTCAAGGATCGCTCACCTATAGACCATGCCATACCTTTAATATAGAAAATTAGATAAAATATTAAAATAAATAATGCTTAAAAAATTAAATCATTAAAGATTAGCGATGGAAATTATCAGTAATCCAAATAGATAGGGAAAATCCCTAACTAAATGCATATATTTTGAGAAAATAAATATTTAAGGAATAATCGCTTTCAATTATATATAAAATCATAAAAAAATAAATTTAGATAATTATTTAGTGATGGGTTCTATCTCGTTCTAATTAGCTACGGATATTTCATCTCTAATTCCATCGCTAAATTTCCATCTTCTCTTTGAGCGAATATCTATGATAATTTTAGTGGTGGAAGATTTTTATTCAAACATTTTCATCACTAATCCATCACAAAATTTTAATTTATTGTAAAATAAAAAATCCATTGTTATACCTTAGCTAATCCCTAGCTAATTTATCTATGAAATTTATGCCTAGTTAAATTTCCTTAGCTAAATAGATATTTTTTTATAGTTATCAATGTGTATATCTATATGTCTAACTATCTATATATCTATCTGAAAAATCAATATGATTATATATCTATATGTTTAATTATTTGCATATCTTTGTAACTATCTATCTATCTATCGATCTCTTTTTCTAATTGTCTATCTATCTATCTTTCTATTAGTTTATCTATCATTCTTAATATCTATCTATCGATCAATCTATAAATATGTCTATTTATTTGTATATCTATCAATCTAACTATCTTTCTATCTATTTATTGATCTATCTATCTATTTGTCTATCAATCAATCAATCAATCTATCTACCTATATGTCTATCTTTCTATTTTTCTACCAATCAATCAATCTATTTATCAATATATCTATCTATCTATCTGAATATATATTTCTCTATCTATTTGTCTATCTATTAGACTTTCTATCTGTCTATCTATCTATCTATCCAACTCACGATCCATCTAACTATGAATATATCTATCTATTTATATATATATCTATCTATCTATCTATATCTGTCTATCATTTTGTGAATTTATCTATATGGCTATCTATCTATCTCTCTATCTGTCTATATCTATTTGTCAATCTTTTGGTCTATCTATCTGTCTGTTTCTGTGTCTATCTATCTATCTATCTATCTATATGTCTATATATTTTTATTTCTATATGTCTATTTACAATCTATATAACTGCCTATCTATCTATTAATCTATCTATTAGTCTATCTATCTATTTGGCGATTTATCTATTTATTTATGTGTGTATATATATGTGTGTGTGTGTATATATATATATATATATATATCTATTTATCTATCTACCTATCTATCCATCTGCCTATCAATCTATCAATCTATCTAATAATTTTCCTATCTATCTATCTATCTCTATACCTTTCTATCAAGATTTATATCAATCTGTCTATCTATCTTACATTTAATCTATCTATCAATGTATCTTTTAATCTATCTATCAATCTTCTATTATTAATTGTATATAAATTTGTCTATCAATCTATCAATCTATTTATCTATCTACCTTTCTATATATATATATATATATATATATATATATATATATATATATATATATAACTGTCTGTCTATCTATCTATATGTCTTTCTATGTGTTTAATTGTTTATCTATCTATTTATCTATCTATCTTTCTTTCTATCTGTCTGTCTGTCTATCTGTATATCAATCTGTCTATCATTCTGTCTAACTATCTCTCTATCTATATTTCTTTAGTCTATATATTTGTCTATCTAAATTCAATCAATCTATCAATCTATATGTCTATCTATTATCTATCTATCTATTTGTATACCTATTTATCTATCTATTTGTCTATCTATGTGTCTACCTCTATCTATATAATTAACTTTCTAAATGTCTATCTATCAGTTATCTATCTATATAATTAACTTTCTTTCTGTCTATCTATCAGTCTATCAATCTATCTATCTATTTTCTATCTGTCTATCTATTTATCAATCTATATGTTAATCTATCTTTCTTATCTATTTGAATAACTATCTATCTATATATAAGTCTATCTTATATGTATCTATCTATATATCGATCTACATTTCTATTTGTTTAATTATTTTTCAATCTACCTGTTTATATATTTGTCTATCTATTTATTTATCTATATATATATCTATCAAATATATGTCTATCTATTCGTCTATTTATTTGTCTATCTATTTGTCTATCTATTGTATCTAGTATCTATATCTATCTACCTATCTATCTGTATATATTTTTGACAATCAATATGGCAATCTACCAGTTTATCTATCTATCTATCTTTATGCCTATCTATATGACTATTTATCTATCTAATATTCTATTGTTATATCTTTCTATATATTTATATGTTTATCTATCTGACTATGTATCTTTCTATCAAACATTCTATATATATGCCTATTTATTTCTTTTTCAATCTATCTATCAATATGACTATCAATCTATGTATAAGAGTATCTGTCTATCTATTTGTCTATCTATCTATAAATCTTTCTATCTAATGATCTATGATTCTATCATTCTATCTATATATAAGTCTATCTTTCTATCTATCTCTCTGTCTATCTGTCTATGTTTGTGTGTGTGCATATCTCACTATCTCTCTATCTATCAATTTATCTATTTGTCTATCTTTCTATCTATCTATTCAATTAATATGTTCATTTATTGTCTGTATATTTTTCTATCTTTCTATCTAGTTATTTGTCTATCTATCTGTCCATCTATCAATCTATTTTTTATCTATTTTTCTAATAATTTATCAAACTTTTTGTCTATGTATCTGTCTATCTATCTATCTATATGTTTTTTTATCTATCTATCTATGTATCTAGATGTTTATTTATTTATCTATCTAAATTTTTTCTATCTAATATCTATCTATTTATTTATATATTTTTCTATCAATCTATCTATCTATTTGTCTTTCAATTTGTCTATAATTCAATCTATCAATCAATTTATGAATCTCTCTATGAATCTATCTATCATTCTATCTATCAATCTATATATCATTCTATCTATCATATCTATCTATCAATCTTTCTACCATCTATCTATTGATTTTTTTATCCATCTATCAATTAATCTCTCTTTGTGTGTGTGTGTGTGTGTGTGTGTGTGTGTGTGTGTGTGTGTGTATATCTATATCTTTAACTATCGATCAATCTATCTATTAATCTTATCTATCAAAATGTCTATAAATATGTCGAGCAATCTGTCTAGAAATCTATCTATCAATCTTCCTATCTATATGTATATCTATTTATCTATCTATCTGTCTATCTATCTATCAATTAACCAATCAATTTGTCTTACTATTTGAATGTCTATCAATCAGTTTGTCTGTCTATTTATTTATCTTTCTATCTGTCAACCTATTTGTCATACTATCTATCAACCAAACTATTTGTCTATCTATCTAACTATCTATTTATCTATCTAAATATCTATATATATCTTTGTTTGTCTATCTAACTATCTATTTGTCTATCTAACTTTCTGTTAATTATATGTCAATTTGTCTATATAAATATCAATATATCTATTTTATATGTGTTTTTTCTATAAGTTGTATATATGTCTCTCTATATGTCTATCTATCTGTTTATCTATATGTCTATCTATCAATGAATCTATCTATATATATGTTTGTCTATCTGTTTATCTAAATGTCTATCTACCTGTCTATCTTCCTATTATCTTCTTTATCTATTTATCTATCTATCTATCTATCTTTTTGTTTATAGGTCTATCTTTTTGTTTGTCAATCGGTTTGTCTATCTTTCTCTCTGACTATCTATCTATCGATCTATGTATTTTTCTATTTATCGGTCTATCTATCTATCTATCAATCAAACTATCTATCTATCTTTTTATATATTTTAATATCTATTTGTCTCTCTCTATCTGTCTATCTATCTATATATCTATGAGTTTATTTATTTGTTTAAATATCTATTTATCTATCTGTCAGTCTATCTATCTATCTATTTGTGTGTATATCTGTCTATCTATATGTTTATCTATTTGTCTATCTATCTATTTGTCTATCAATCTATATATTTATCTTTCTATCTGTCAATCTATTTGTTTATCTATCTATTTGTCTATCTATCTATCTATCTATGTTTCTAAATGATCTATCTATCTATTTGTCTATACATCTATCTATTTATTAATAATTCAATCTTTCTTTTAATTTATCTAACTATATGAATATCTATTTGTCTATCTATATATATATCTATCTTTCAATTTTTTATCTATTTGGTATATCTCTCGATCTATCTAAATGACTATAATATATATATATATATATATATATATATATATAGATATATATCTATTTATCAATCTATTTATCAATCTATTTATCAATCTATCCTCAAATTATTTACCAATCTATCTATTAATTTGTCTATCAATCTAACTATCGATCTCTCTATCATTAATCTTTAAATCTATCTTTCAATCTAATTATCAATCTGACTATCTATCTATCTATATATTTGTCCATCGATTTGTCTATAAATCTATCTATTGATCTATCTATTTGTTTGTCTAACTATCTATCTATCTATTTTTTCTATCTATCTATCTATCTATATTTCTTTCTTTCTATTTATCTTTATATCTATTTGGTCTATCTATTTATCTATCCATCTATTTATCTATTTATTAGTCTATCTATTAGTCTATTTGTCTATCTATATGGCTTTCAATCAATTTATCAATCTGTATATTTGACTATTTTTCTATTAATGAATCAAACTATCTATCTAATAATCTATCTATTAATCAATCAAACAATCTTTCTATCTATCTATTTATCTAAAAATTGACTTATCTATCTATCTATCTGTCTACCTATCTATCTATCTATCTATCTATCTGTCTATCTCTCTATCTATCTATCTATCTATTTATCAATCAACCTATCAATCAATCTATGAATCTCTATATTAATCTATCTACCAATTTGTCTGTCAATCTTTTTTTTTTATAAATATTATTTATTAATTATCACCCTCTCTTTTGGCGGAGGAATACCATTTGTACAATCTACGTCTACCCCTTTCCCTTTTACACCCATTCTTAATAACTAGAAATAAAAGACTTTCCTAAAATTTCTATATCCAATAATCTGTTTTCCTATACTTTTAGATAGATCTTTTCCTTTTCTTGAATATACCCTCTTTTATCCTTCTTTGTTATCATTTGTGTGGAACGTGATAGATATCCTTGAATGTCACAATCTTCTTGCCATATTTCTATCTTCAGTATCATGTTTGTTTCAATCTTGTGGCAACTTGGAATTTCCTGCATACAACCAAAAATTCATTATGTTATTTCACCCAATTCCCCCCTTTCCCTTATGTTTTAAAACATCATAGTTCAAGAGGTTTCCCTTCTTATCGTTTCTGGTGTCTTTTCCATTGTTCCTGTAATCTCTTTGCTTTTGTATCTTTATCTATTGCTAGACTTAATCTTGATGTGATATTACAGCATACCGTTGAATCTAGCCGTGTATCCTTTGTTCTTCTTCCATGTCACTTTGAGACAGACTTCTTTACTAACTTGTAGACTTACATACATAATTCAGACATCACAAAAAGCCCTTTATAACACAGACTTTAACACAGACCACCTTTGACTCATTTAATTCTTAAAACATGCATAAAAGCCTTTTATAACACAGACTTCCAGACCAATCAAGCAAAACCAAAATATATAGACTCCCATGACATAAATAGCTAAACCAATAAGCATAACCATATTGTCTAGCTTTGCTCTGTTCTCTTTCTTATATCTGCAAAAAAGATAGCCTACATTCCTAACATTTATATTCCTGTCCCTAATCTGTCCCATTTTATAGGATAATTTTATTACCATATCACCTTCTTAACCATTATGTGTAAGTGGGAATTTCTCCTCAAGGCCGGGTAAATTCTTTAAAAAGCTGTATCATTATCTAAAATGGTTAGAAATACAAAAGCAAGCAAAGTAAAGGTGAAAATAAATCTCAATGGATTTCTCTAATCCTTCTAATGTAATTAGTTTCTTTACTATCTAAATTTATTATACCATTATATTTTTTCGGTAAAAAACCTTCCTTAAATTCTTGATCACCTATCTTTTTACCCTCTTTGGCTAAACCATCAGCTAATGCATTTGCTTCTCTAAAAATATGTTTTATGTTATAGTCTAATGATTTTAATTCCTGCTGTATTTCTTCTATTTCCTCATCGTATCTCCATGTTGAATCTTTTATATTAATTAAGTTAACTTGTATTTTTGAATCTATTTGAATATCTATATTTCTAATGTTTAATTTTTTGCATAATACAATACCTTCTCTTAATGCTAAAATCTTAGCATGAAGAGCTGATGAAGGTGAAATCTTTCTAGTAAAAGCTAATATTAGCTTTCCTTCCAAGTCTCTGATTGCTCCTCCTCCTCCCACTGCTCCTATGTCTCTATCAAAACTACCATCTGTGTTTAATGCTAATCTTCCTTTCGGTGGGTTTTCCCATTTTATACCCATGAATTTAAATAGTTTTGGTTGTTTCTTTTTTAGCTTCCAGTGATTTATAATGTCTCTATCTAAGCTCTTATCCTGTGAATCGATAGGATGAATTTCTGAAATTTTCCGTGTTTCCTCCTTTATCTCCTTCCAGATTTCCTCTATAATCATATTTCCACCTTCAAATCTGCTGTAGTTTCTAGCCTTCCAAATGCACCAGATAGCTATTAGCGGGACATTATTTTTAATCCATTTCTGAGCAGGACTTTACACTTTTTGTTTAAGCCATTTTTGATGTCTGCCTTTTAGGTTTCTATGTTCATATTTTATATGAAATTCTATTCCTAATTTCTTCCATATTTCAGCTGCAACTTTACCTTTTTAAAATAGGTGATCTAGTGTTTCTATCTCAGATGCACAACACTCACATCTAGATACTAGTTGAACACCCTTATTTTTATAGTTGTATCTGTTGGAATTATGTTGGACAAGACATTCCACATAAAAGTTTTAATTTTTTGTGGAGTGTCATTTTTCCAAGCCCATTTAAATAATTAATGTTCTTCTTGCTTATTTCTAATTAAGTTTTTAATTGATTTAAGCGAAAAAATTCCATCTTGTGTTAATTTCCATTCCATCCTTTATTAGTGAGTTTAGAGTGGTTATCAACTATCTCTCTTTGTTTGAGCATTTGTGTCCAGTCCTATGTGCTTTTACTTTTGTTCTTTTTTTCATTGTTAGTATCATCTTTTAAACAATACTTTGCTCTCATAAATTTAGACCATAATGTATTATTATTTTTTAGTCTCCACCATCTCCTACTAGCCCATGCTTTGCTAAGTCTGCTAGATTAACAAAGCCCAAACCAGCCTCTCGGACGGGAAAGCATAAATCTCTCCATTTTTTTCCAGTGTAGCTTATATTTACCTTCTTTTTTCCCCATAAAAAGTTAGCTAATTCTCTTTCTATATTTTTCATCAGCTTACAAGAGGGTTTGATAATCATAATATTATGCATTAACATGCTTTCTAAGACATGTTTTATTAATGTGATTCTTCCCCCTAAACTTAAAAATTCCTTCTTCCATCCCGATATTTTCTTTTTCAGTTTATTTACTAGAAATTCTAGATATTCGTTCTTAAATTTGCCTTCATATACCGGGCATCCCAAGTAGATAATTTCACCTTTTTTGTGTGAAAAACCAGTAAGTTTTTTTGATTCTATGAGTTAATGCCAGAGGGGATTTATAAGATATCATATATTGACATTTTATTTTATTCAATTTTTGACCAGTTCCATCTTCCATACATTTTAATAAGCTCATCAGATTTTGTAATGATCTACTACTACCATTAGTAAAAATCATTACATCATCTGCATATGCCAGACAACTCACAAGTGGAGAGTTTTTTGGTTGTCTGAATGAACCTATCAATCCTTTCTCCATTTTATCTTTAATGTTAACTATTAATAGTTCTAAGTATAAATTGAATAAAGATGGAGAGAGTGGATCTCCTTGTCTTAGACCTCTAATTGGTTTTATTATCTCTCCAACTTTTCCATTCGTTATTATTCTGGTCCAGTTGTTAGATATGCACCTGTAAATCAGATCTATCCATGTTTCAGAAAAACTCATTTTTCTCATAATAAAGCAGAGTGTGTTCCATTCAACTCTATCAAAGGCTTTAGCTAAATCTAATTTTATTATAATATTTTGTCCTCTTGTTTTTGTTCCTATTTCTCTACACATTTCCTTGGCCAAACATATGTTTTCCATAATTAATCTATTTTTCATAAAGCCGGTTTGTTCTATTGAAATAATTTTAGGCAGTATATAGGCTAATCTATTTTGTAATATTTTTGCTAGAATTTTATATATTGAATTACATAGGCTGATAGGTCTGAAATCCTCCCCTGTTTGTGGGTTTTCTATTTTTGGAATAAGAACTATGTGAAAACTTCCCCACTTTTTCCCTATTTCAGTTCCACAGAATATGCTATTAATGGTTTTGTTTAAGTCCATTTTAATTATGTCCCAGTAGATTTGAAAAAAACAACTGTTCCATCCATCCGGTCCAACTGCACTCTCCTTGTTCATACTATAAATGGCTGCTTTTATTTCTTCATCTTCTACATGTTTAATTAGCATATTATTATCTTCTTTTGATATTCTGTTTTCTATCTTTTCTAACAAGCTATTTCCTTTAATCTCATTTTTAGTACTTAGTTGATTTTTAAAGAAATCTGTAAAATAAGTTTGAATGTCTATATCTTTAACTACCCATTCTTTCTTATTATTCTTTATGCCCCTAATTCTGTGTTTCTGATATTTTAGTTTAGATGCTTTTTGGAAAAACTTCGTGTTATTGTCTCCTTCTTTTAGCCTTTTATCTTCGATTTTTGTTTCCAAAACACCTCTTCCATTACAAGTTTGAGTTTTAACTCAGCTTGTGCCTTACTTAATGCATATCTATTATTTAAACTTTGATCTTTTTCAAATTCTAATTCTTTATTTAATACTAATTCTTCTGCATCTTTTATGTTTTTATTTATATCTCCAAATATTTCATTATTCCATTTTTTTAATTCAGTTTTTAATCTACTTAGCTTATTATTTATAACTTGCATAGGATTTCCAGATGTCTCATTATTCTAGGATTTTTTTACTAAATTCAAAAATCATGATGTAAACTCCATGCATTTTGGAATCTAAAGGATCCTCCTTTATTGGAAGAGTTTTTAATGGTGATTAAAAGTGGACTATGATCAGAACAAGTTCTATTTAAATGTTTCACTTCTGCAGAGCCATAATTCTCTAGCCAATTAAGGTTATAAAAGATTCTATCTAATCTGGCCCAAATTAAAGCTTTCCTTTTCCGGTTATTGCACCATGTGAAGGAAGATCCTAAGAATTTGGCCTCAATTAAGTTAGTTTTATTTATAGTATCGTTAAAGTGAATCATGGCTTTCTTATTTGGTGTTTTTCCACCTTTCTTTTCTTTAATGCTTCTTACTACATTGAAATCTCCCCCTATAATCCATGGCTTGTTTTCTTTAAATATTTTCCCCATATCCTCCCATAATTCTTTTCGCTCTTCTCTTTTATTTTTAGCATAAACTATAGTGATTATTTCATTTACATCTTGACTCAAACTAAAATTTATTAACTGATTTGTTTCTTTAATATTATTATGTTTAGGTTATTTTTCCAAATTAACCAAATTTTTCCATTTTCATTTGCATATCCATGGTCAAATCCTAGCATAGTTTTGTAGAGTCCTAGCTGATCCTTATCCACCATAGGTTCAAGCTATTGCTACAAGATTGATTTTGTGCATATAAATCAATTTTTTCAATCTGTTTCTGAGGGAATATTCGCTATTCCCCTTATATTCCAGTAAATATAATTATACATTAATTATAGATTAGCTTGAGCTCTAGTGGTGCATTTGGTTCCATATGTTCTATTTTTATATTTTTTCATATTTTTTGATTTTCTTATTGAACCTAATCTTCACTTCTTTCTTCTTTCCAATCTTTTCCCATTTGAATTGACATTATCTTTAATTCCTCCATTGCCCACTCTTTATTACCCATTTTTTGTTTAAGCTTATCTATATTTATGTCATCTGTAATTAATCTTATTTTCTGCACATTATCTCTCCATCTGTAAAAAGGGAGGTTAAACTTTTTGTTTCTGGTTCTTCTTCCGAATAGTCCACAATAGGGACTACCCATCCTTTGTTTATTTTAATTTTATTTTTCATGTACGCTCTTGTTCTTTTGTTCAGTTCTGATATTTTTTTCATCATTTCTATTCTTTTTATTGTCTCTAATGTATTTTTTGCCCTGTTTTCTATTTCATTAGAAATCCTATATTCAATTAATTTCAATTCAGTTCCTTCTATATTCTGTTCTTCTGTTCGGGCAGTGTGTTCATCTTGATGTTTTTTTTGGTATTTAACTAACATGTCTCTCTCTCCTGCATTCATTGACCTCTCCTCTCTCTTTTGATTCACTTCTCCCTTCTTTTTTTAACTAAACAATTTTCCAAGCCATGCCCCAATTTTTTACAGCAGATACAGTATGATGATAAGTTCTCTGGAACTACTTGCTGCCAGAAACCATCACCCTCATTGTTTCCAATCCATATCCGTGAGGGAATTGGTTTTTGTATATCAGTTTCAACACAAATATGAGCTAGACTTGGCCTATTTAGAGTGCCCGTAGCACCATCAAGAAGAAGAGGAGAACCGAGTGTACAAGCAATGTGATATAATGCGAATTTATCAAAATAATGTATTGGTAGCAAGGGAAACAGGACCATACTGGTGCCACTGATGATTCTTCCTTAGTCGAGAAGTTTGTTGACCATTTGAAAGTTCTCATGGGAAATCCCATGAAATACCAGATACCTCTTAGCCAAATTCGATGAAAATCTTCTTCGGAAAATAGTTGTAATAGCACATGTTTATCGTCGATGAGGCCGATTTTAATCAACATCTTAAGCTTCAATGATTCAAAAAATGCACGAATATCATCAACGCGAGGCCTTCCATGTGAGAATTTTCCCACAAGCGTGAACTTATGGGGTTCAGTAAGCCTCTGAATATCTTCGGTAGAAAAAATTATAGAGGGTTCCTCGATAATTTTTGCATGAGATTCCGAAGGAGCTGTTACTGTTTGCACGGACTTCTTGTAAAAATCGAAAAGGATTTCTTATTAACTAAGTAATCCATTTCTTAACTGATGAGAGCTTCGAGTAGAGCTAATTTTGCACAACGATGGAAGTTTTAGGAAATCGCTTCTGTATCGCCGAGGGTTCCTTCTTCTGAGCGTCGTTGTAATGATCTTAATGATGCTAGAAAATCCAAATTAGATAATAATTTGTCTGTCAATCTATATGTCAACTATCTATCAATATTTCTATCAATCTATCTATTTATTTGTTTATCAATATATCTATAAATATGTGTATCGTTATATCTATATCTTTATCTCTATCTATAAATCAATTTTTTTTAAGGTTATTAATAGCCCTCTCTTTTGGCAGAGGAATACGATTTTTACAACCTACATCTACCCTTATCCCTCTTACACCTTTTCTACTCATAAACTTAAAAACAATAAATATTGAGTTTCAAACTTCTTTTGATTTCAATTACAACAGCCTGCATTTTATTTCTTTTGGTCAGGTTTATCCGCTTCGGAACGGAAAGAAGTCGTGATTCCAGCTTGGGCCCACGTTAAATATCCTTTATTATGTGAGATACTTGAACATTGCTCTCCCGACTCATTCCCGAGTTTTGCATCTTCCTCAAAGCTTTCATAAACTGCCCCTCTTCCTCCGTATCTTACGTGCTCCCATGAGAAACAAAATAAAAAGTGTTTTCTCATCGCTCCTAAGCTTCAAAAGATCCAGTGTCTGCCCTTCTGTTAGGTTATCTCCAACTCAGCGAGGGGTTTTCTTCAATGTATTATATCTCTGCTATTTAAACCAACTATTCCAAATAATCTCTCTAGCCAGCAAACTTCATGTTTATCCGCTTCACTATTCTGCAAGCTCGGACATCTACTTTTATCTAAAATTCAACTCCAGAAACATAACAGCCTCACCAACAACTACTATGCCTCAAGAGCATATAACAGTACCTGCAATTATTAATAAAACCACGGCACAAAACATAATACTGCCAATACCTCCCCTCAGGACCGGGGAAATATCTGCCAATAGCAGCACTGAACAACACACACACTGCAATTCTATGCACAACAAATGAAATATAAACTATAGTACATGATCCTTGTAAGTATACTAGCAACACACTACAATTCTATAACAAGCATATCGAACTTGTAATATAAACTGCAATTCTATAAAAGCATATAGAATGATATAAGATACTACCCCCTCCAGCCAGAGAACTTCGTGTTTATCTGGTTAGAGGTGTCAAACGGGCCGGCCCGGCACGGCACGGCCCGTTTTTCTAGAGCACGATCGTGTTACCATGCCATGCCGGGCACGGCACGGCCCGTAGGCACGGCAAGGCCGTGCCAGGCCCCCTCGGGCATGCCTTGGCCATACAGGCCAGGCGGCACGGCCGGGCAGGCAGGAGCCGTGATGCGGGACCGGGTCACCGGGGTCTGGGAGGCTGCACCGCCGCACGGGCTGACCGTGACCGGACAGGCAGATGGCGAATTAATTTTTTTTTATTGTAAATTTTTTGATTAAGTAAACCGTATAGTTATAGAGTATTAATTATTAAATATATTTTTGTAAAAATTTTAAAAATTAAAATTAAATAAACAAACAAATATTAGAAATTTTTTTTTATCAAATTCAATTTAGTTTAGCTTTTTTTTATATTTATAATTTATTGATGATATATAAAATTTAAAGTTATAATTTTTTAAATAAACTGTTAAATCATAAAAAAAATAAATAAATACATATGTTAGTAAAAATTAAAATTAAAAAAAAAATAACTACACAAATGAAAAATTACCAATCATGCTTTGGAAACCGATGGTCCGAACAAAACAAGTATAAATTCAGACACAACGTATGGTACAAAGTACAAACAAAGCATATAAATAAAATAAATAAAAAAACATCGAAAAAAAAAGAGCAGATGACATCATCGTCAAGCGGCATATCATTAGAATCATCAGCCGCAACATCAAGATCAGTATCATATGGATCATCATCATCGGCAATCAACTCCTCCGCCATCATAGTGGATTGGATGCGACTACAGAGTCTGTCACAGTCCCAGCTTCAGCACGATCACGGATGCTAAACCTCGATTCCTCCCAATCCCTTCAAACATGACAATGCCTCAACCATATCTTGACGTAATCTCGATCTCCTATCCGAAATCACGATTCACTGCAACAGAAAAGCAGACTCCGATGGCTACGCTCGACACCGGAGGAGTCAGTAGATCCCGTGCCATCCTAGATAGCACGGGATAGGTGGACTCATATGATTTCCACCACTATAATAAATCAAGATTCTTATATCAGAATGTGATAGGATTGAGCAGGTAATCGGTATCTAAGTACCGAGAAAGCTTGCTCCTATGTGATGGTCCACTCCTACGTTTCCCCCTCGCTAGGTTAATGGAATAATCGTCATCTCCGAACAAGGATCAATGTCCGTAATCACAGTCTCACCACCACCAACCACCATACCTAGTAGCGTAGTATGTGAAAAGGTCTTCAACTTCTCGTAAATGAACCCTTCAGTGGGCTCTTCTAGGTTCATGCACGAGGAAATGAAAGTAGGGTGTTTCACAACCCCTTCCACCTTAGCCCTAGGTCCATGCATGCTGCGAGAAAATAAAAGATGGAATGGTGGACCAGTACTTCAGGTACTTGGTCTCCATCTCTGCAACCATATGGCTAAGCGTCGGGTCCGCTCGATACTTCCTAAACATGCTACTAATGTTGCATATGCACCGGAGTGCAATGCAAGTGGTGGGCGTATAAACCGCCGAACACATGTTTGTCGTGTCATAAAAATATCTTCAGGAATTTCATAAATGAAATTCCTGAAGCCCAGTCAGTGTCGTCAATAATAAGTTCGCCACTCTTACTATTGACGTAGTCGGATATCACGTGTTCGTATCCAACACATGATTCCAACATCAGGTACGTGTAATTCCAATGATGCCTCACATCCGATTGGAATTTCTTCTCTTAAGATTCACAGACAAACAGAGACTACCAAACTCTTGTTGTCTGCGAGGAGTGCGAATATACTTGAGTGCATTGCGTATATTTTCCAACGTGGGTGAACACACCTTCGTGCCCGCTTGAACTATCAAGTTAATCACATGACAATGCATCTGACATGAAAGATCTCTCCTAATGGTGCGTCTCTAATATTCCTAACAAACATATTGATCGCTACTCTATTATTCGCAGCATTATGGAAAGTGACACTAAAAATTTTATTTTGAATTTATATTTCCTAAATATTTTCATCATACACTCAAAAATGGTCGGGCCATCATGCGGATGAAGAATCTCAGTGAATCCTAATATTTTTTTATTGATTGTCCAGTTAGAATCTACATAGTGACTCGTGAGACATGCATAAGAAGAATCATCGTGACATGTCCATATATCGGACGTCACGGACACCACTCCACTATATGCCAAAAATTCCTTAATTATTTTTTGTTTTTCTAACTTATATATCTTTAGTATGTCACTCCTAGATGTGGACCTAGGAATCCTTCGATAGGATGGCTGAAAATAAGTCTGCATGATGCGCACTACCCTCGGATCTTCCGAAATCTGATCGGAAGACCCATCAATGTGATGAGCCTGGCCATGCCATCCCTACCCAACTCGCTGGAGTATACGAAGGGAGTAAACTTTGAGACTTAACTCGATCCAGTCTCAAAAAATGTAGTGCCAAGTTGGGTTTGCCTAGGATCTAAGGGTCCATGTTTTTTGGTGCATATTTCGGCATGCCTCTTAAGGTGCCCAGTCCCACATGTACTCTTGCATGTTAAAAGTCTCATACAATATTTGCACTGTGCCATTTCAAGTTCCTCACCCCTAACATTTACTTGTGTTATGATTTTAAAATGAGTCCAAACTACAGAAGTCCTCCTTGTTTTTTGTTTTTTAAAACTTTCGGTTGAGACGACTGGAGAAACCAAAGTTTCAGCAGCCGCAGATGTCTGTGTAGACTAACATTTTCATTTTCCAAATTAAAATACGTGTCAGGTGGATTTGTCATTTTTTATGTTTTTTTTTCCTATGTTTTTCTAGAGAGAGAAGCTTTAGAGAGAGAAAGTAAATAAAAACGTAAAATAAATTACCCGGTAAAAGCAATGAGGTCAGTCACATGCAAGGTGCACACATGAAGCTCTGATGTTCAAAACTCAAGTAGAGTTTCACGAAAATCCAAGCCGAATCAAAATCCCGAGGCCCGAAAGAGAGATGCATGGTTTATGTGAGAGTGAGAAAGTTTTGAGAGGGGATATGTTTTTGAAAAACATAAATGTAAAAGGGAGGGGGGTAGAATTTATAGGCTAAAGAAAGTATTTTTTTATAAAAAAAGAAATTTTTTTATTATTTTTTTGATTTTTTTGAATATTTTTACCGGGCAGAATCACGAGGACCGTCGGATTCTGCCCCCTAGCCGTTGGAGGCGAATCCTACGGCTGAAAATCTGTGATGTTTGAAAATTTTTTTTTTTGGCCGTTGGGATTGGTCGGATCTAAGGCCGTCGGGTATCGGCAGTCGGGACCGCGGGTCGGGTCCAATCAGACCCGACCCGCGTCTTTTTACCGGGGAGGGCCGAGGGGGCCAGCCTCCAGCCGGCAAGGGGACGGCGGACGGCCGGACGGGTCACGCCACGCCACACGTGACACGCCGCTAGCGCCACGCGTGCCGGTGTGAACCGGCATGGGACGGACCCGTGCCGGCATGCCGTGCCAAGGCACGGCACGGCACAGGCCGTCCTTAACCCGGGCACGCTTTAAAAACATGCCGGGCCGGCCTAGGCATGGCCAAACCATGCCGTGCCTCGTGCAGGGCCGGGCCGGCCCGGCACGTTTGACACCTCTATATCCGGTCCACTATTCTGCAAGCTTAGACATCTACTTTTCTAAGATTCAACTCCATAAACATAACAGCCACACCAACAGCTATTTTGCATCAAGAACATATAACAAAACCTACAATTCTGAACATAACACGACACAAACTTGTAATTTAGAAGTCGGCATGCTGTTATTCTCCCCTCAGAGCTGGGAAACAATGTTTAATATTCAAAAAGGAATACTCTTCATTACCATAATATTTCCAATACCTCCCCACAGGACCAGGGAAATATCTGCCAAAATAGCACATAGCAGCACTAAACCACACACACACTGCAATACTATATATAGCATATATCCAACATGAAATATAAATACAACACATGACAACACTAATCCTTGTAGGTATATTCGTAGAACACTGGAATTCTATAACAAGCATATAATAATCCAACCTGAAATATAAACTACAATTCTATAAGAGCATATACTAGTAGCACATGACACCAAGACCACATAACAGAATCCTATAAACTGCAATTCTATAACCACATAAGATATAGCTGTACATTAGCCTTCCCTCAGGACCGGGGAGTAATATATAATAATCCTGTGCAAGTTAAGTTTTATTACCATAATACTGCCACTCCCCTCAGGTAAATAATGTCTCCACCTAGTTCAAACCCTATTCAGTTAAGCCTTATAATTTTACCTCTTATTTATTCTAATATATGGATAACCTATTCTATCCAAATAAATTAATCCTTTATATCTTTCAGGAATGTTATTTTTTTCAAATTCCTGCAAGCCTTTATTATGGCCTTCCTCCGCTAATTTATCTGCTAACACGTTCGCCTCTCTAAATATATGTGTTATCTCTCCTTTTAGTTCTACTAGCATATTTTTTATTTTTTTAATTTCTAATTCGAACTTCCATTGTTGTATTTTGTTTTCCACTAGCTCTACCAAAATTCTCGAGTCTACTTGCACTTGCAAGTTCGAATAGTTATTTTCTTTGCAAATTAGCAATCCCTTGTGCAAGGCGGTTATTTCTGAGTGCAGTGCTGAAAAAGCTGTTTCTTTTATTCTGGATGCCTTAATTGCTCTTCCGTCATCATTTCTTATCACTCCTCCACCCCCTGCCATTCCCATGTCTCTTTTGAAACACCCATCCGTATCAAGTGCTAATGTACCTAGCATGGGCTTTTCCCAACTAGTTATTTTTATTATTGGCAATTTTTTTCTTTTAGTAACTAAACCCCATACCTTTATCTTGTGTTTTTCTAATGATAGATTTTTAAACCTAATCGGATTGCATGCCGAGATAAAAGAGATTTCCCTTCTAATTTCTTCTATGATATATTTAGCGTTCATTAAACAACCATTGAATCTGCTGGCATTTCTAGCCTTCCACAGGCACCAAACTACTACATTTGGTACATATTCTCTTAACCATTTAAGAACTTTATTCTTTTTGTGTTTATTATCCTAGAATTTTAGTCTCTCCTTAACTCTGCATGTACGTTCTTCTAATTCTGCCTCTTTTTCTAAATCATTCCATACCTTTTTAGCTATTTTCCCCATAGAAAATAAGTGATCCCTAGTTTCTATGTCTTGTTGATAGCATTCGCAGTGTGATGCCAGTATTATACCTTTTTTCTGTATATTTTCATCCACTAGGATGTCATTAGAGAGAAGTTTCCACATTAAAACATTTTTTTTTTGTGGAATCTGTTTGACCCATATCTTTTCGAACATCCCTATATGTGCTTTCCTATTTCTAACTAGCTGCTTCACACAACTTAATGTAAATTTTCCATGTGGGGTTAAGGACCATTTCCACCCATACTTGGTGAGAATTGAATGCTTCTCCACTGTACTTTGCTGCTTGCGCATAACTTTCCAGATGTTGGACGCCCTATTTGGATTTCTAAGTATTTTATTACTTATACCATATCTAGCTTTTATATATGCTGCCCATAGGCAATTCTTTTCCTTCAGTCTCCACCAATTTTTGTAGGCCCAAGTATTGGATGTATCATTTAAGCTAGTAAAGCCTAAACCTGTTTCATCCTTTGGATAACACAATTCTTTCCATTTTTTCTAGTGAAGTTTATTTTCCCTTCATTTTACCCCATAGAAAATTAGACATTTCTTTTTCTATCTTGTTTATAATTATTTTTGGAGGCTTGATTGCAATTAAGATATGAGCTAATGAACTTTCTAACATGTGTGTGATCAATGCAATTCTTCCTGCCATGCTTAGCATGTTCTCTTTCCAGCCCGCAATCTTTTGTTTTATTTTTTCCACCAAGAAGGTTAAATATTATTCTTTGACCCTTCCTTCATATATAGGACACCCTAAGTAAATTATCGCTCCTTTTACTTGTGCGAAACCCATAATTCTATTAACTTTTTGAGCAGAATTTTCTGAAACTTTTTTCGCGATGATAAATTGGCACTTGTTTTAATTTAATTTTTTCCCTGTTTCTTTCTCTAGTGTTTGTGTGAGACTCATCAGGTTTCTCAAGGATCTACTACTAGCATTTATGAAAATAATAACATCATCTACATAAGCCAAGCAACTTAGCGTCGGTGTATGTCTAGGCTGGTTAAAAGGTAAGATGGAACACGTTCTTATTTTTTCTTTCAAATTGACAATAAATAATTCTAAATAAATATTAAATAATGACGGAGAAGGAGGATCCCCTTGCCTGAGGCCTCTGCGTAAATTCTTCAGCTGTCCTTCCTTTGATTAGAATCTTTACCCATAAACTAGAAACACATCTATACATCAAATCTATCTAATATTTAGTAAAACCCATTTTTCTCATAATATAACATAATGTGTCCCACTCAACTCTATCAAAAGCTTTTGATAGGTCGAGTTTTAGTATTACATTATTTCCTCTAAATTTTCCCATATTTCTCTTATCATTTCCGAAGTTAGATTGATGTTTTCCATCATTAGCTTATTCTTTACAAAACCTACTTGCTCTACCGAGATTATATTCGGGAGAACTCTACTTAATCTATTTTGAAGATGTTTTGCTAGTATCTTGTACACTGTATTACATAAACTAATTGGTCTAAAGTCTTCTCCTCTTTGCGGGTTTGCTTTCTTTGGAATTAATACAATATATGAGTTAGCCCATGATTTTGTAATATTTGCGCCCGCAGGGATCCAAGCTATTGCTTTAGTTAGATCTTTTTTAATGATAGGATAGCAACGTTGAAAGAAGCCATTATTCTAACCATTTGGTCCTAGAGCACTGTCTTTATTGGCACCAAATACTACCTCTCTAACTTCTTCTGTTGGCATTTCTTCTAGCATTTTATTATCTTCTATCTTAACTTTCTTCTCAATGCTATCTATTATGGTTTGGCCGCTACGCATATTTGAATCACATAAGTGACTTTTAAAGCAGTATTCTAATTCATGTGTTATTTCATCTTCCTTGTCTATCCATGACTCATTACTGTTTTGTAGCCCTTTTATTTTGAGCTTTTGATTTTTTATTTTTGCCATTATGTTGAAAAATTTTGTGTTTTTATCACCATCTTTTAACCATTTAATTCTCAATTTTTGTTTCCAAAATACTTCTTCCATATGCATTGTTAATCTTAGTTCAGCCTTTGCTTTGCTGAGCTCCATTCTCAAGGTCTCATCCGAACTTTTTTCATATTCTATTTCTAAGGAATCAACTTTCTGATCTGCCTCTTGTATATTTTTAAATATGTTCCCAAAACACTCCTTATTCCATTTCAAGAGAGCAAGTTTTAAATTTTGTAATTTTTGAGCTAATATTTGCATTTTTTACCCACCACCTGATTTTCCCATGATCCCCTTACAATATTATCAAAATCTTTATGCAATCCCCACATGTTTTGAAACCTAAAACCTTTATATCCTGTTTCACCTTTATGAGTTGTTAGTAGCATCGGGCTGTGATCTGAGCAGGTCCTACTTAAATGTTTAACCGTTATTCCTCCAAGCTTATCTACCCATTGTGGATTTTATAAGATACGGTCTAGTCTAGTCCAAATTGCCCCTCTGGTCTTCCAGTTATTACACAATGTGAAGTCTGATCCTATATATTCTACCTCCATTAGGTTAGCATTAGCAATAGCTTCATTGAATTGAGCTATTGTCCTCGGGTCAGGTGGTCTTCCCCCGTTTCCATTTCTAGCTATCTTTTCCATTTCCCTCCATAAAGCTTTCCATTCTTCCTTCGTGTTTTTTGCATATACTATTGAGTATAATGCCTCTGATCTATTTTTAATTTTGAAATTAATTATCTGTTCCGTCTCCATCTATATTTCAATATCTACTAAGTTATGCCACATAACCCATATCTTGCTGATAGAATTTGAAAAAGCCTTATGTAACCCTAACATGTATTTGTATTTCTCTAGAGCATTATTATTAACTAGAGGTTCCGTTAAAATTACAATTTTAGCTTATAAATTTTAATTAGGTTTTTAATTCTATTTATTGTTGGGGAGTTTGCAATCCCTCTTATGTTCCAGTACAAGCAATTATACATTTAGGAGAATCTAGCTTGTGCTCTAGTTATACATTTAGTATTTTTTGGCAGCTTGCTTGAACTAGGTGGGGCTGCATCTCGTTTTTCTATTATGCCAATTTTTTCTAAGTCTTTTCTCATTTTCTTGATTTATTGCAAGGCATTTTGCCTATTTCCTAAAATAGACTGTGGCATGAGCTGGACTTTCTGCCCTAAGTCATCTAGGGTCAATACATTTTCATTGCTTTTCCTCTCAGCTGGCCAGGTCTTTATTTCCAGCTCATCTTCTATAAGGAGGTCATCTTCCTCCCAGTCATACCCGACATATCTTCTTCCTCTAGGTGCTGCCCTCTTCTTACCTTTCCAGCACTCTAGCCCTACCTCAGTCCCCTCTTCTATGCTGTTTAACCACCTTCTTATTTCTTCTCTCTTATGTATTTGTAGTCTCCTATTTACTCCATTCTTCTCTATCTCCTTAATATCTATATCTTCCCCCTCTATGGAGTTTTACCCATACCCTCTTTTTTCTTTTAACCCCTCTCTTCCCCTCTCTTCTAGCCCCTCTTGCAGCACCTCTTCCTGCCCACTCTTCTCCTCATATTCCCCCTTTCTTTCCATATACCCATGCTTTCCCTTGCTGGATCCTCTACTTTCTCTTCCTTGCTACTCTCATCTATCTTAATACTCTTTTTAATCCATTCTTCCCTCATTCTCCAAATCTCCTTACTAACTTCATTTCCCCTCCTAGTATCCATTAATATACAGTGGTCTTGATTATGCCCGAGTTTTGAGCAATTGAGGCAGTAAAGAGGCATGGATTCTAGAACAAGGTCTTGCCATAATCCTTCCTCTAGGTTACTGCCTACCCATAAGTTGTGTGGTGGGGGAGTTTTCAGGTTAATCTCCACACAGACTCTTGCGACACATGGCCTGGTTAGACAGGCTATCGCTTCATCCAATAGCCATGGGTTACCTAGAAAAAGTGCAATGAAGTGCAAGGCTTGCTTGTTGAAGAGATGAAGAGGTAGTTTAGGTAGCGAAAACCATACCAAGGATTTCGAGGATTCTTCGAATTGAGAGAAGTTAGGCACCCACTTGAAGACACGCATGGGATAGCCTGCTATGTTCCACGTACCTCGAATCTAGACTCTGAGGAAGTCGTCTTCTTCCTTAAATTGTAACATCGTATGTTTTCCATCATAGTTTGCAATTTTAACCATTAGCTGAAGCTTTAACGAAGCAACAAAGTCATATAATGCATTGTAATCTGTTATGCCATGGGAAAATTTCCCAACAAGGGTGAGATTGAATGCATCAGCCATCATTTTCATCTCCCTTGCTTCAAAGATCACTGCCAACTCTCCATTCTTTGCTTCAAACGTCAGAAAAAATTGTGTGGATTCTTTTGAAGATGAAGAGAATGATTTCTTCTCGAAGAAAGAAGTAATTTTGTAAATTATCCAGCTTCAAATCAAGCCTTCTTGCTCGAAAATGTAGGGGTTCTCTCTGCGCGAAAAGAGAAATCGAGAGAAATCGAGTATCTGTAGAGATTGAACTTGCAACCTCCAAGGAGTATCTATCTATCAATTAGTGTATTAATCTATCTATTAATCTATCAATCAATTTGTCTATTAATCTGTCTATCAATCTATCCAACAAAAAGTTTATCAATATCTCTATCAATTTGTCTATCAGTATACTTATCTATATGTATATATATTTGTATATCTATCTGTCTATATATATATCTATCTATCTATCAATCGATCTGTCAATCTATCAGTATATATGTATATTTAATTATCTATCTAAGAATCTATATATATATATATATATATCTGTCTTTCTATCTATCTATTTGAATGTCTATTAGTAAGTCTATCTGTCTAGCAATATGTATTTCTATCTATATATCTACAAATCTATATGTCTAACTATCTGTTAGTCTATCTATCTATTTATCTATCTATCTAACTATCTGTCTATCTATCTGTATATCCGTCTATCTATTTGTCTATCTATCTAACTATCTATTTGTCCATATAATTTTATGTCTATCTATCTATCTAACTGTTTATCTATCTAAATATCTATCTATATAAATCTTTGTCTATTTATTTATCTATATCTTTTTCTATCAGTATATATATATATATATATATATATCTATATATCTATATATCTATATATATATTTGTATATCTATCTATCTATCTATCTGTCTGTCTGTCTGTTTATCTATATGTCTATATATCTATTTATCTATTTATTTATTTATTTAGTTATCTAGATATCTATATATCTATCTATATGTCTATCTTAATGTTTATATGTTAGACTTTTTGAATGTCTATGTGTCTATCTATCTGTATATATATATATCTATCTATCTATCTACGTATCTATCTGACTATCTATTTGTTTATATATCTACTTATTTATCTATCTATATGTCTATATGTTTATTTATTTGTCTATCTATTTAATTTATATATATTTCTGTATATCCATCTATATATCTATGTGGATATCTATCTATCTATATGTCTATCTATCTTCGTGTCTATCTATTTGTCTATTCATATATTTATCTATCTTTCTAACTACCAATCTATTTGTCTATCAATCTATTTGTCTATTTATCTATTCATTTGTCTAACTATCTATCTATCTATATCTCTATCTATCTATTTATCAATCAATCAATCTATCTATCTCACTATATATCTATATATCTAATTATATATTTATGTATCAATCAATATATTTTTCTTTTTATATATCTATCTATTTATATTTGTGTTTGTCTATATATCTATCTTTCTATGTATCAATCTATATATCTATCTATCTACTAATCTATATATATATGAATATTATTATATATCTATCCATCTATCTATGTATCTATCTATTTGTATATATATCTATCATGTTTATATGTCTATATATCAAGTTGAATATATTTCTAAATATGTATATATTTTATATCTATCTATCTATCTATCTATCAATTTGTCTATCTTTAAATCAGTTTATCTATTATCTGACTATAAGTCTATCTATCTAGTTGTTTATCAATCTATATATATAAATATATCTATATATCTATATAATTATCTATCTATGTATCTATATATCTAATTATACATATGTCTATCTTTCTATCTATTTAATTATATATTTGTCTAAATGTCGATCCCTCTATTTATCTTTTTTTCTATATTTCTATCTATCTATGGATCAATCAATAAATCTATCTATCTAAATGTCCATCTACCTATCAATTGATCTATCTATCTAACCTTCTTTCAATCATTCTATTTATCTATCAGATTATATTTTTATCGATCGATCTATAGAACTAACTATTAATTATCTATCAATATATCTAACTATCTTTCTAATTATATATATATATATATATCTAACTAACTAACTATATGTGTGTCTATATATCTACATATATATCTATTTATTTATCTATCTATCTATATATATATTTATCTATATTTATGTCTATCTATCTATATATATCTATATCTATCTATTAGTTAGTCTCTCAATTTATCTATCTATTTTTTTGTTTATAATTCTATCTTTTTATATTTCTATCTTTCTTTATTTCTATCTATCTATTTATCATTATTTCTTTCTATAAATTTGTCTATCATTATGTCTTTTTATCTTTCTATCTATCAATCTATCTATCTATTTATCATTATGTCTATCTAACTAACTAACTATCTAACTATTTGACTACATAATGATCTGACTATATATATATATACCTATCTATCTATTGTTTCTTTATCTATTTATCTATCTTTCAATCAATCAATCAATCTATCTATCTATTTATTAATATATCTATCCATCCATCTATCTTTATATCTATCTTCCTATCAATCTATCTACCTATATATTTGTATGTCTGTCTATGTGTCTATTATTCTAAATGTTAGTCTATCTAGTTGCCTATCTATCTATATATGTTTAAATCTATCAATCAATCTAGCTATCTATCTTTCTATCCATCTTTCAATCTATATATTAATCTAACATTTCTATTTCTATATATCTATCTATTTATCTATTATCTATATATCTATATTTCAATCTACCTGTCTATTGACCTATTTATATATCTATATATCTATATATCTATCTATTTATCTAATTATCTATCTATCTATCTACATATATATATATATATATATATCTATCTGTCTATTATTCAATCTGACTATAGGTCTTTCTGTCTATCTATCTATATATCTATCTATCTAGCTCTCTGTCTATCTAGCTATCTATCTATCTATATATCTATCTATCTAGCTCTCTGTCTTTATATCATTTTAAATAACTTGCTAGATTTTTATCTATCTATATATCTAGCTATCAACATATCTATTTATCTATCTATCTAGCTATTTATGTATCTATCTATCTACTTATCTATCTAACTATATATCTATTTATCTATATATCTATCAGTTTATCTATCTATCTATATGTCTATATGTATATAT
This sequence comes from Sapria himalayana, assembly GCA_029783825.1. NCBI lineage: Eukaryota > Viridiplantae > Streptophyta > Magnoliopsida > Malpighiales > Rafflesiaceae > Sapria > Sapria himalayana. Next base: position 117,054 of record JAREIK010002348.1, on the reverse strand, counting down.
ATATATATCTATTAATATATCTATATATTTATCTATGTATATTTTTATCTATCTATCTATACATCTATCTATGTATCTAACTATATCTATCTATCTATCTTCCAATCTACTTATCTATCTATCTATATATCTATCTATATATCTATCTTTCTATCTTTCTATCTTTCTATCTTTCTGTCTATCTATTTATCTATCTATGTGTCTATCTATATATCTATCTATATGTTGTTCTGTTTATTTGTCTTTCTTTCTATATATATATCTATCTTTCTATTTATCTATCAATCAATCTATTTATCTATCTAATTATCTATCTATCTATATAACTTTATATCTTTTTGTATGTCTATCTAGCTATATGTCTGTGTATCTATCTATCTATCTAGTATCTATCTATCTATCTATCTGTGTGTTGTCTGTCTGTCTATCTTAATATTATATGTCTGTCTAATTATCTATAAATCAATTAATCTATCTATCTTTTTTTCTTTCTATGTGTATGTCTATTTATTTATCTATATAGCTATCAATCTATCTATCTATTTATCTACCTACCTATCTATCTACCTACCTACCTACCTATCTATCTATCTATGAATCTATCTATTTTTCTTTCTGTCTATGTTTCTATTTGTCTATCTATCTATATTTCTATCTGTTTATTTGTCTTTCTATCAATATATCTTTATTTTTATCTATCCATTTATTCATATATCTATCTATCTATCTTACTATCTATCTAATTGTATGTCTATCTCTCTATCTATATATTTATATATCTATTTGTCCATTTATCTATTTTTTTATCTACAATCTATCTATCTGTCTGTCTATATATCTATCTTTCTATCTACACTCTATCTATCTATCTATCTATCTATGTATCTTCTATCTATCTATTAATCTATCAATCTACATATGTGTCTATCTTTATATCAATCTAACTATCTATTTGAATATCTATCTATCTATGTATCTGTCTGTCTGTCTATCTATCCATTTATCTACCTATCTATTTATCAACCTATATACCTATCTATTTATCAACCTATCTACCTATCTATTTATCAACCTATCTACCTATATTTTTGAATATCTATCTATCAGTCTAATATTTTATATGTCTGTTTAAATAGTTTTCTATATATCTATATATTAATCAATCTATCTGTCCATCTATCTATCTATCTATCTATCTTTGTTCTTTCTTTATATCCATATTTCTTTCTTTATATCTATATTTCTATTTATATATTTATCTAACTTTCTATTTTTTTACTATCTATCTATCAATCTATTATTTATTTATCTATCTATCTATATTGCTATCTATATATCTATGTAGCTATTTATATATCTATCTATCTATATTTCTGTCTATCTATTTATCTATCTAATTATCTATATATATTTATATCTATCTATCTATCTATATACTTATCTATCTATCAAAATATATTTATCTATATGTCTATCTATCTATCTATATATGTATCTATTTCTTTGTCTAACTATCTCTCAATATATATATATATATCTAGCTATCTATCTATATATCTAGCTATCTACCTATCATTTTATTTATCTATCTACCTATCTAATTATCTAACTATCTAACTATATTGCTATCTATTTATCTATCTGACTATCTGTCTATTTGCATTTATATCTATCTATCTATCTATCTCTTTATATGTCGGTCTATCTAGTTATCTATCTATCTAAAATATATCTATTTATCTATCTATATTTACTATCTATCTTTCTTTATTTCTTTCTTTGTTTATTTCTATCTATATATCTATCTTTCTATCTATCAATCTACTTATATATCTATTTATCTATCAATTTATCTATCAATTTATCTATCAATTTATCTATCTATATATTTATGTATCTATCTAACTATCTAACTAACTAACTAACTATCTGTCTGTCTATTTATCTATCTATCTATCTGTCATCTATCTCTCTACTATATATATATATATATATATATCTATCTATCTATTTTTCTATGTATATTTTTATATATCTATCTATACATATATCTATCTTGCTATTTTAAATCTATCTATCTATATTTCTGTCTATCTATTTATCTATCTAATTATCTATCTAATTATTTATATATTTATCTATCTATATAAGTATCTATCTATCAAATAATATATTTATCTATATGTCTATTTATATATCTATATATCTATCTATATATCTCTTTGTCTAACTATCTATCTATTTATCTATATATATCTAGCTATCTATCTATATATCTAGCTATCTACCTATCATTTTATTTATCAATCTACCTATCTAATTATCTAACTATCTAACTATATTGCTATCTATTTATCTATCTGACTATCTGTTTATTTGCATTTATATCTGTCTATCTAGTTGTCTATCTATCTATCTATCTATCTATCTTTTTATCTATATGTCTATCTAGTTATCTATCTATCTATCTAAAATATATCTATTTATCTTTCTATATCTACTATCTATCTATCTTTCATTCTTTATTTCTTTCTTTCTTTATTTCTATCTATATATCTATCTTTCTATCTATCAATCTACTTATATATATATATATATTTATCTAACAATTTATTGATCTATCTAACTATCTAACAATCTAACTAACTAACTATCTCTTTGTCTATCTATCTATCTTTCTATCTGTCATCTATCTATCTACTATATATATATATATATTTATTTATTTATTTATCTATGTATATTTTTATATATCTATCTATACATATATCTATCTTTCTATCTATTTCTTTCTATCTATTTCTATCTATCTACATATCTCCCTATCTATCAATCTATCTATTTATCTATTTATATGCGTCTATCTGTCAATCTATTAATATGTTTGTCTATTTATTTGTCTTTCTTTATATATATCTATCTTTCTATCTATCTACTTGTATGTATCTTTCTATCTATATATATGTCTACCTCTATATATATATATATATATATATATATATATATATATCTATCTATCTATATATCTTTCTCTTTCTAAATATCTTTATATCAATCTATCTAGTTATCAATCAATATATTTATTTATCTATCTTGCTATATATCTATCTATCTTCTTATCTAGTTATCTATCTATCTACCTATATATCTATAAACCAATCTACATTTATACCTATCTATCTATCTATCTATATAGAGGTGTCAAATGGGCCGGCCCGGCACGGCACGCCCCGTTTTTTTCCAGCACGATCGTGCTACCGTGCCGTGATGGGCACGGCACGGTTTGAATATAGGCGGGCACGGCACGGCCCGTAGGCATGGCGTGTCGTGCCGTGCCGTGCCGGGCCCGCTCAGGCCCGGCCTGGCCATACAGGCCTGGCGCCAGCCGCCAAGGCATACCGGCATAGCCGCATGACCGCATAGGCTGACTGGTTGAGGCTGAGCCGTTAAGGGTGAGAGAGAGGCAGGGCCGGGTAGGCGGGCCACGGGCGCGAGACCGGGAAGGGACGGGTCACGGTATGGGAGGGGAGGGGAGGCCATGCAGAAATCTTATTCTCTGAATTCAAAAATTAGAATATTGTATTTTTTTTAATTTATATATTGTAAATTATATTTCTTAATTTTAAGTTAAGTGTAGTGTCATAGTGACTGTAGTCTACTCTCTACACTGTGTAGTGTAGAGTATTAATTATTAGATATAATTTTTTTTAAAAATGATAAAAATTTAAATTTAAAAAAAAACAAATTTTTGAAAATTATTTTTTTTATCAAATTCAACTAAGTATAGCTTTATTTATATTTATAATTTATTAATTATAAATTAAAGTTATTAATTTTTAAAATAAAATTTAAATTATAAAAAAATTAAATCTATACATAATGTTAGGAAAAATTAAATTTTAAAAAAAATTAAACTATAGAAATGAAAAATTATCAATCATGCATTTGAAACCGATGGTCCGAACAAAAACAAGTATAAGTTTCAACACAAGCACAACATACAGACAAAGCGTATAAATACAATGAATAAAAACAACATCGAAAAAAAACAGCAGATCAGCATCAATCGTCAAGCGGCATATCATGAGAATCATCAGCCGCAACATCAAGATCAGTATCATATGGATCATCATCATCGGCAATCAGCTCCTCCGCCATCGTAGTGGATGTGGATGCGACTACAGTGTCTGTCCCAGTCCCAGCTTCAGCATGATCATGGATGCTAAACCTCGATTCCTCCCAATCCTTCAAACATGCCAAGGCCTCAACCATATCTGGACGTAATCTCGATCTCCTATCCGAAATCACGTTCACTACAATAGAAAAAGCAGACACCGATGCTACGCTCGACACCGGAGGAGTCAGTAGATCCCGTGCCATCCTAGATGGCACGGGATAGGTGGACTCATATGATTTCCACCACTGTAATAAATCAAGATTCTTATTATCAGAATGTGATAGGATTGAGCAGTAATCGGTATCTAAGTACCGAGATAGCTCACTCCTATGTGATGGTCCACCCCTACGTTTCCCCTTCGCTAGGTTAATGGAATAATCGTCATCTCTGAACAAGGTATCAATGTCCGTAATCACAGTCTCACCACCACCACCACCATACCTAGTATCGTAGTATGTGAACAGGTCTGTCAACATCCCGTAAATGAACCCTTCAGGTGGCTCTTCTAGGTTCATGCACGAGGAAATGAAAGTCAGGGTGTTTTCAACCCCTTCCACCTTAGCCCTAGGGTCCATGCATGGTGCGAGGCAATAAAGAGATGGAATGGTGGACCAGTACTTCAGGTACTTGGTCTCCATCTCTGCAACCATATGGCTAAGCGTCGGGTCCGCTCGATACTTCCTAAACATGCTAATAATGTTGCATATGCACCGGAGTGCAATGCAAGTGGTGGGCATATAAACCGACGAACACATGTTCGTCGTGTCATAAAATATCTTCAGGAATTTCATTTATGAAATTCCTGAAGCCCAGTCAGTGTCGTCAATAATAAGTTTGTCACTCTTACTATTGACGTAGTCGGATATCACGTGTTCGTATCCAACACATGATTCCAACATCAGGTACGTGTAATTCCAACGATGTCTCACATACGATTGGAATTTCTTCTTCTTAAGATTCGCAGACAAACAGAGATTACCAAACTTTTGTAGTCTGCGAGGAGTGCGAATATACTTGAGTGCATTGCGTATATTTTCCAACGTGGGGGAACACACCTTCATTCCTGCTTGAACTATCAGGTTAATCACATAACACATGCATCAGACATGAAAGATCTCTCCTAATGGTGCGTCTCTAATATTCCTAACAAACATATTGATTGCTACTCCATTATTAGCAGTATTATCGAAAGTGATACTAAAAATTTTATTTTGAATTTTATATTCCCTAAATATTTTCATCATACACTCAAAAATAGCAGGGCCATCATGAGGATGAAGAATCTCAGTGATCCTAATATTTTTTTTATTGATTATCCAGTTAGAATCTACATAGTGACTCGTGAGACATGCATAAGAAGTATCATTGTGACATGTCCATATATCGGACGTCACGGACACCACTCCACTATATGCCATAAATTCCTTAATTATTTTTTATTTTTCTAACTTATATATCTTTAGTATGTCACTCCTAGATGTGGACCTAGGAATCCTACGATAGGATGGCTGAAAATAAGTCTGCATGATGCGCACTACCCTCGGATCTTCCGAAAATCTGATCGGAAGACCCATCAATGTGATGAGCCTGGCCATGCCGTCCCTACCCAACTCGTTGAAGTATACGAAGGGAGTAAACTTTGAGACTGAACTCGATCCAGTCTCAAAAAATGTAGTGCCAAGTTGGGTTTGCCTAGGATCTAAGGGTCCATATTTTTTGGTGCATAATTCAGCATGCCTCTTAAGGTGCCCAGTCCCACATGTACTCTTGCATGTTAAAAGTCTCATACAATATTTGCACTGTGTCATTTCAAGTTCTTCACCCCTAACATTTACTTGTGTTATGATTTTAAAATGATTCCAAACTACAGAAGTCCTAGTTTTTTGTTTTTTAGAACTTTGGGTTGAGACGACTGGAGAAACCAAAGTTTCAGCAGCCGTAGATGTCTGTGTAACACTAACATTTTCATTTTCCAAATTAAAATACGTGTCAGGTGGATTTAATTTTTTTATGTTTTTTTTTTCCTATGTTTTTCTAGAGAGAGAAGCTTTAGAGATAGAAAGTAAATAAAAACGTAAAATAAAATACCCGGTAAAAGCAATGAGGTCAGTCACGTGCAAGGTGCACCGCAGGAAGCTCTGATGTTCAAAACTCAAGTAGAGTTTCACGAAAATCCAAGCCGAAATTAAAATCCCGAGGCCCGAGAGAGAGATGCATGGGTTATGTGAGAGAGAGAAAGTTTTGAGAGAAGATATGTTTTTGAAAAACATAAATTTAATAGGGAGGGGGGTAGAATTTATAGGCTAAAGAAAGTATTTTTTTTTATAAAAAAAGAAATTTTTTTTATTATTTTTTTGATTTTTTTGAATATTTTTAAGGGGCAGGATCACGAGGACCGTCGGATTCTACCCCCTAGCCATTGGAGGCGAATCCAACGGCTGAAAATCTGTGATGTTTGAAATTTTTTTTTTTGGCCGTTGGGATTGGTCGGGTCTAAGGCCGTCGGGTATCGGCAGTCGGGACCGCGGGTAGGGTCCAATCAGACCCGACCCGCGGTCTTTTTACCGGGGGGGGGGGCCAGGGGACGGCCGAATGAGTCACGCCGCCGCCACGCGTGCCTGCGTGAACCGGCACGGGACGAACCGTGCCGGGCCAGGCACGGCACGACATGGGCTGTTCCTAACCCGGGCACAGCACGGGTTAGATCAATTTGTTCTATCTATCTATATGTTTGTCTATTTATTTGTTCTTTATATATATATCTATCTTTCTATCTCTTTTTGTATGCCTATCTATCTATCTATATATATGTCTACATATATATATATATATCTATCTCTTTATCTCTTTATATAAATATCTTTCTATCAATCTATCTATTTTTTATATATCTTGCTATCTATCTATCTATCTTCTTATCTATTTATCTATATATCTACTTATATATCTATAAACCTATCTACTTTTCTACTTAACTACGTATTTATCTATTTATCTATCTATCTATCTATCTATATGTTTATTTATATAGTTGTTTAACTCTCAACCTATCTATTTATCTATCTATCTATCTGTCTAATTTATATGTCTATCTATCTAGTCTATCTAATATGTATACATATATATTTTTATCTATTTGTCTATTTGTAGGTCTATCTACATGTATATCTATTTATATATCTATCTATCTATCAATCTATCTATATATCTATATATCTATCTATCTAAATATATATCTATCTGTCTATCTATTTATCTACCTAATATGTAATTAGCTATCTTTCTTTCTTTCTTTCTATAGATCTATCTAATTATCTATCTAATTATCCATCTATCTATCTATCTGTTTGTCTGGTTGTCTATCTATCTGTCTGTCTATCTATCTATCTATCATTCTATCAATCTATCTATGTATCTATATCACTTTCTATCTATCAATCTATCTATATTTCTATCTGTCTATATCTCTATATGACTTTCTATATAGTTGTATATTTATATATAATTATGTATCTTTCTCTCTTTCTAATTATGGTACTATCTATCTATCAGTCAGTCTGTCTATACACACACACACACACACACACACACACACACAAACACACACACACACACACACACACATATATATTTCTATCTATTTCTATCTATTAATCTATCATAATTTCTATCAATCTATCTATTTTTATATCTATCGTTCTTTCTTTCAATTTATTTATCTATCTATCTGTCTATATGATTATTTATTTATCTATCAATCTATATATAATTATCTATCTACCTATCTATCTATCTATTGCTGCATCTGTCTATCTTACCATGTGTCTATATATCTATTTGTCTATTTGTCTATTTGTCTATCTAACTATCTATCTATTTTTATATTTTTTTATTTGTCTATCATTATAACTATCTATCTATGTTTCTATTTGTTTATATGTCTATCTGCCTATCTATCTAACTATATATTGTTCTATCTTTCTTTATGTCTATCTGTCTGTTTATTTGTCTATCTCTCTATCTATCTCTTTGTTTCTCTATCTATCTATATACCTCTCTATCTATCTTTCTAGATATCTATCTATTTATCTATATATCTAAATATCTTTATATCTATCTATTTGACTATATATTATCTATATTTCTATCTATATATATTTATCTATATGTTTGTCTATTTATCTACGTATCTATCTTTCTATCTATCTGCCTATTTGTTTATCTATCTATCTGCCTATTTGTTTATCTATCTATCTATCTATGTCTGCCTATCTATATATTTGTCTCTATATCTACATATATGTCTTTCTATCTATCTATTTATTTATTTATCTCTCACTATTTATCTATCTATCTATCTATTTATCTTTCAATCTTTCTCTCTCTCTCTCTCTATTTATCTATCTATATATCTATTAATCTATCTGTCTATCTATATATCTAACTATGTATCAATCTATCAATCTATCTATATATCTTTAAATATATATATATATATATATATATAGATATATTATTTATTTATTTATTTATATATTTATCTATATATCTATTTATATACTTATCTATCTATCTATCTGACTATAAGAAAAAGCCTAGGTGGCCAAAGAATAATCTCTATCTCTATAGGCCATTTTCATCACTAAAATATAATAACATGAGAATAATGATGAAAATTATCCCAAGCAAAAGTGCTCGTCATAAAATATTAATGAGAAAAAATAATTTTATCCAAATTTGTTAATGATGGAAATTCCCTAGCTAATTATTTTTTTTTCTTGCTAATTTTATCATAATTTATAATAGTAATTAATATATATTGACTCAATATATATATATATATATATATATATATATATATATATATATGATTCCCTACCTAAATTAGCGATTAAATATTCTCTAGCTATTTCATTCCCAAGCTATTTTCACAAATTATTTTAGAAAAAATTTATTACATCTTTTTATATTTTTATATTAAATTGAATAAAAACATATACTATTAATAATTTTTTATAGTTAACAAAAAGAAAAAGTAGTCCATAAATTATTATAATACAATTATTACATAATTAAAACAAAAATATAACATAGGTATATAATTATTTAAAACAAAATTATCATCCTCATCATTAGCTGAAGCATTTGTGCTAGGCTCTCCTGCATGGTTTCTCTGTTGGAATAATGTGTCCTATCTATCTCGTAAAGGCTGCTAACTCTGATTTCATATAGCACTTCTACTATTGTTTTACATCTAATACTGCTCAGAAAAATTATTTTAAACTTCCCCAACAACATTATTATTAACACCAAAATCATGAATTAAAGCCACAATATTATATACTAATGAAAGACACACTCTAAACACAAAACAAAAGCAAACAACCGTGAAGGAAAATATTACTTAATATCTAGATGCACTATATGACCAGATCCAGCAACTAAAGCATCTATCTCAAGTTTATTTCCCAATTTCAAGCACTTTACTAATACCTTTTCATTATTTTCAAGGGCTGCTGCATATATGAAATAGTTATGAAAAAATAAACAAGAGAAAAAACTAATAAAAGAAATAACAAACCAACAAAACTATTTAAATAATATAGTCTAGCCAAAAGAAGTTATTAGAATCAAATAAAAAAATTGGGAACCAGTATTCAATGAGAAATCGAATCGTGCTATTTTTTGTGGAGACGGGTCCCCAGGTCCGAGTCCAACACCATATTATTCCCTTTAGTATTAAAGATCAAGACACTCATTGGAGCCTCCAAGTATGCAACTACGACTCCATCAACTAACTCATTTTATTATTCAGAGACACCACACATGCGTGTCCCATGTTTTAATAATGAAGACGAATATTTCTTCACCAAATCAAACAACTCAAACCTAGCAAAATGAGATGATTTCATCAATTGAATAAATACATAAAATGATACACATACTGATTATCAATTTGTTTTTTTAAAACAAGAATACTAGCACATGAAAATAATAGACACCCAATGTAAGGTGAACTACGACGGAAAGTAGCAAAATCAAATGAGAATCAACTAAGCAAATAATTGGAGCAAAATGGAAGAAAAAGAAGGGAGCTTTGCCTATCCATCATGCACCCTTGTTGTTGTAATTGAGCAACTAGCACCATCATTAAAATGACAACCTTAATAAACAAACAAACACCAGCAACAAGCACCACAACTAGGAGGTGGGCTGCACCAATTTGTGTTCGCTCACAATAAAGAAAGTTATCTGACATTCTTCTGGTCTCATATGGCTCTCCTCTTCTTGGTGTATGCTCAAACTACATCAATTTTAAGGCTCAAACTGCATAAATTTTAAGGCTCAAACTGCATCAGCACAACCACAAAAACTATCATTTCACAGCACAAACATTTTAAAAAACAAAATCAAAATCAAAAACAAAATAAAAATCAAAATCAAAAACTTTTTGATAATGGCCTCGATTGTAGCCATCCATTACAAGCTGGTTAGCTCAAGCAATAAGCTATAGATTGTTTGTTTGGTTAAAATGGTCAGCGATGTTCTATAGAAGAAGGATGGCAAGAGTTGAGGTGAAGAAAAAGCACAAGTGGGTCTAATTTTTGTCTCAACCAAGGAAGTCAAGAGAAAATAATCAAACAGATTGGTGAAAAACTTTCAGACGTTAGCATTGCCATACTTCTGTAGGCACTCATCATAAAATGCATAAAATTTAGTGATCTGCTGACTTTCATGATTTCCCCTTAGGATTGTGATCCACTATGGATAGTTAACTTTAAGAGCCACTAGGAGTGAGACTATCTCGACTGAATAATATCCAAGATCAACATAATATTACATCCAACTCAATTTTTGAGATGACACACTTTTTTTAATAAAAGAAAAGAATCATTGGTTAGGTTAGTCAGCCAACACAGAACAAAACCAAAATCAAGAACAATAATGCCACCAAATAAATCTTTTCTTGTTTAGTGACACATTAGAAGAAATCATGTGCCAGCAAGTTGCTAACTATTCCTTTTTAATTAAGTGAGGAGATAAGAGCTTTGAGACAACAAATCCTATGAAAGACTTGCATTAATGTAGATCTTTCAACTTATCATCACATATTATTCTCCGCCTATCTCATTAATCATTTAAAAAACAAGAATATTTAATGATTAATTGAAATTAAAGAATAACACCATGGATTCTCATTGGGGGGAGGTGAAGATGATGGATGTTGGCATACATGAAGTTTATTTCCTTTTATATAGTCTCTCATCTTCTTTACAACATTAGACGAGATAATGCATGTTTACTTGTACCAAAAAAATTTTATGAGAGAGTATGAAAGAGGAACAAGTAGCCAAAAATCCAGAAGTTTTCTTCTTCTCTTGTTTTTCTCTGTGCTTTGATTTATCATCTGGATATATGAAGCAATAATATTTATTTAGACATATTACAAATTGACTTCACCATGACATATTTAACCATGACATATTTAACCATGAAAAACTTTTACCTGTCTCATCTTTTTCTTCTCTTTTCTTTGATTCCTTGTTCTTTAAAAAACCAAAACCAAAACAATTCAAAGATAATTCTTATACAAAAGTTTCATGGTTAAAATAAAAACATAACATAGTTTCATCATCATTTAAAATAAAATAATCCTCATAATTAGCTGGTGCATTAGTGCTAGCCTCTCATGCATGGTTTCACTACTGGAACTCGGAATGCTATCTATTGCGTCAAGGTTGTAACTATGACACCATATAAGGCATCTCTTGTTGCTTAACAATATTATTTTCTTTCATCTCATCATTCACTTCTTTCATTTCATGTATTTCTTTCTTTAAATGAGTAATCTGCTTATTTTCTCTTCTTTCATTTCCTGCATGTTTTCTTTCAATTGAGTAATCTGCTCAACCTTCTCTTTCATATATGTCTCCATAACTTCAAAACATTCATTTGTTTTCATTACTTGCTATTCAACTGCCTCATCCACCACTACTGTGACAGAGGAATTAGAAGCATGACTGCTACAACAAAATGTCACTACCTTCAAGTCGATGCCATATACTCACTGCTTCGTCTGACCTCTTATGGTCTCCAAATAGATATGATCATAATCAAGGGGTTGAAGATCCATAGAACTTTCAATTCATTAAGAAGTAGCTATCACGTGTTCCTCCATGAGTTTTTGTGATAAAATAGAAAAAAAATACTATTCTAGATATACATAAAATAAATCTAATATTTTTATTCCACACAACCTTCAAAATTTACTATAGTATTCTAAAAGTTTATTAATATAATAGATTCTTACAATAATCATCTGAGACTTGTTTTCAACAAACTACCCATCCACTTTCTTCTCATGCATCTTTCTGAAAATCTCATAAAAACTAGAATCTCAACCCAATTATCCAGCATAAAGTATGTATTTATTAAGTAAAAAATTAACAAATGTTAGAAAATGTTAGCTAAAATAATTAAACCATGCATAGATTTGATTTATTTTGACTATTAGGCCTATTATTAAATAGGTAAATGTTTTAAACTTATAAATTGTACCAACTCTTAAGCACACTTAATGCTCGATTTTAACCATCCTATGTGGCGAGACATTCTTGTACCTATTCCAGCTACCTTAGTCCATCAGTTTTTGATAGCTATCTCTGATTTTTTTTTCACATCTAGCTCATGCCAATACTTAAGCCACTCGAGCCACTCATCCTCGGGTATAAAATTAGGCCTATCTTTTAGAATCTTTAATTTTTGAACAAACTCTAAGTACCATTCAGTAGTTTTGCTCTCCCACAATGACTTTATTTGTTCAATAAATTTGGGTACCATGTGCACTGATTCGATATCTATGTATAGAAAACTCAAAAAATAACTATATTAATAACAAGGACATAATTATTTAATACTTAAATAAAAACCAACATAATAGTTAACTAATTAGATAATTAATTTTCAATGCTTTTGTTTATTTCTTTTTACTTGAAAGTGATTAAAGTTAGTCTCTCATGTTGATTAAGAAACTTTCTTCCATGATAATGCTTTAGAATCAACCATTTTCTTGAAAAACTTTGTAATTATAGCCGAATACTTGTGTAAATGGAATGAAACTATAAAAATATAAAAATAACATTAAAAACAAGCAAATCATAACTATATAAAAACAAAACCACTAACAGGAACATCATAATTTTAATTTAAGTAATATTTTCATATTTCTTATACCTCCCATCCACAATCTCTACCACTAACTTAGCATTGCATGCAGAAGAAGGCATAGTATTTGATGATGTCGATGGTGTTGTAAATGGAAGAACTATTAGTGTAAAATGTGGTGTAGAAAATGGTGATGGATCAAAAGTGTGTGCAAGAGGGACAATGGGTGGTGGCCTTATATTTGATAAAGGTGATGGTAAAGGTTAATTATGGTGATGGTGATGATGATGTTGAAGTTTGTATATAGTGGGTATGAGATGGTATTGACTGTACAACATAAAACAAATAATAGAGATATAATAAACATTAGTAATGCATTTCAACAAAATATAGAAAGTCTTTGAAACTATAATACTCTAATACAATTATAGCAATTTAATTATTGACATCACTATCATTCTCAATTGGATCTTCTAACATTTCATCTGATTCTGATAGAAGTTCCAACTCATATTCAAATAGAAAAAGGAACATCTTCAATTTCTATTTGGTCTACATTTCAGTCACATTAGTTTTCTAGATCTTCATCTATATGCACATGCTCAATATTATTTAAGTCATCTTCTAGAAATGATAGTTCAACAGCTAAGTTTGCACTTATTTTTTGAGATGTTGGTACTCCAAAATTTGACCGAGCTTTAATTTTGCAAAGAGGCCAACAATCACTCTTATCACGAGATAAACTCGGATATGTACAATAATATACTTGAGTGTCTTGAACTGCCATAATAAATGGCTCATATCGATTAAATTTATGTTTATGGCTAACATTCACTAGCTTATAATCCGAATGAATCTTTGTACCCTCATTTTGTGTATGATCAAACCACTCACATCTTATAAATATAATCTTGTTATTTTTGAGTATAGGATACTCCACCTCAATAACTTCTGTGAGTTAACCATTATAATCAATCTGATTTACACTATAACTTGAGCCTTTAAAGCATACACTATTATTCATAGTTACTTTAGAAGAATTATGTCCTATTGTGTGAAATTTATATTTATGGATAAAATACCCATGATAGGTTGCCACATATCTAAATGAGCTTTTACTTAGATCCAGTATTAATATGTTAGAATCTCCATTTGAAGTATCATTTGTCTGTTCCATAAATTCAACAAAATATGTTAAATACTAAAAGATACTAATAAATCAAATAATTCATAAAATTAAAGCTTAAGAATTTTCACATAGTTCTTGAATCAATTTGCAAATTCGATTTCTAGCATAGAATTGACCTCATGGCTAGAAATGGTTGGTTGCCTATGTTTTAACTACTCAACATAAACACTGCACAAATATAAATGGAGGGAGAACAATGGATATCAAATTTTTAATAAATATATTTAGGACAAAATTAAACTATGATTAAACCTTCAACCATTTTGGGTATACATACTCAATAAATGGTGGAACCTTCTCACAAATAAGTAAAACATAGCTCTAAGCTATGTTGTACATTTTTTCTATCATACATCATTTCTTTGCTCTTCCAAATGCTCTTCTATGGTGCTTGAAAATAGATAGATTGTCCATAGATTCATCTTCTACTAGCACACAACCTTTATCATTCCGAGGCACATTTCTATTCTTTGTATTAATATGATCTTCAGAATAATAAGCACAAAAAGATGATGCTTCTTCTACTAAATATGCATTGCAAAATGAACCTTCAACTTTTTCCTTGTTTATATTATTCAATTTCAATTTACAAAGATACCTACACCCATTATGTTAGGTTTCAATTTAATCAAATAACAATATTAATTTATGCTTGAAATAATAAAACATAGCTACTTATATTTATTTACCTTTCAAAAGGATACTCCCATCTGTATTTCACTAGGCCGACTATCCTTGCTTCATATGCCAAATGGACTAATAAATGCTCTATTGAGTCATAAAAGTTGGGTGAAAATATTCATTCAAGCTTATAAAGAATGCGAGGTAAGTCATTCTTCAGTCTCACCATGTCAGCTATTTTGATTGTGGTTGTAGTTAGATGTTTGAAGAACAAACTAAGTTCGGTAAAGACCTTCCAACCACTTAGAGGAAGTATTTAGTGCAAATCAATTGGTATTAATCATTTCATAAATACATGATAGACATGACTTTTTATTCCAAATAACTTAAAATTCTTCATATACACACATCTGATCATATTTGACGCATATCCATAAAGGAATTTCAAATTTTTAATTCATTCACACAATGTCTGTCTTGCCTTCTTATCAAGTGTGTAACAAGCATTATGGTATTTTTTGTAGCCTCATTTTGTTTGAATTTAGGACGCCGACAGTAATCATCCAACTCTTATCTTAATTTTAAAGTGTCTTTTGTTTTTCTATCTACATTAAGGACAGTGTTGAAAACATTGTCAAATACATTTTTTTATATGTGTTACATCTAAGTTATGAAGAATTAAATTGGGCTTCCAATTGGGCAAGTCTCAGAAAATACTACATTTCATCTAGCCAAATATTTTGCATATTGGTCCATTAGTTCCAATAGCATCCATCTCGTGAATGAACAACTGGTGCATTTGTCATCACTATTTTGTTTTTTCAAAATGCAGTTTTATTTCTGTGGAATGGATGATTTGTAGGTAAAACCTTATGATGGTTATCAACCATGACTGTTTACCACTGAATTTGAGGTTAAATGCATCAAACTTTTCCATGCAATAAGGGCATGCAAATCATAGTGCAGTACTCCAACCAGACAATATTGAATAAGTAGGAAAATTACTAATCATCCACATAAGAGCTACCCACATTATGAAATTTTGCTTCATTGAGATATCATATGTATTCACTCCAATATCTCAAAAATGATTTAACTCTTCTATAAGAGGTTGTATGAAAACATCCATAATGTCTTTTGGATTTTTTTTCCCTTGAACCAAAATTACAAGGTGTCACTATATATTGCTACTTCATACACAACTATGGAGGCAAATTATAAGGTATCACCATCATTGATCATGTTGAATATTTGAAGGAGTAAGCTTCTCACTTCTCAATCAAGATCAAATACCAAAATTTCTACTGTAATTCAACTCAATCTTTGAATATTAAAATAAATAGGAGATAAAAAATAATGGAATGAAGAGCCAATTCCAAGAACTCTTGGATAATTAATTAATAAAGAAATCAAACATGAACAAAAACATATTTGGACTATAAAACACATCATACAAAGTATTCAACTAGAAAACATAAATGTGAAGCAAACTACAATTATAAATTTCTAGCTTTACAAATCTGGACTGATTAGAGATACAAAAAATTACAGACATTAACATTAACATAATTTGTGTAAAATTGAAATCAAAAGATTGTTTAGTAAAGAAAACTTACATACACATCAATTAATACTTAATCAATAGAAAGGATGAGACCTTTTTAATTTAGCAAAAATTATAGATATGTTCATCACTTATATATTTTATTCAATTAAATATTAAAAAAACTAAATTTTGGCAAGAGCAACCCGAGAGGGCTATTTTTTACATTGCCCAAATAGTTAACGAGTAAATCAACCAAATGGCCACATCACTTTTTTTTAAAAGATTCTAAAATAGGTTAATTAATTTCATCAAACAAATACATGACTATATTTGCAAATAACTTAAAAAATTTTTTAATATACTCATATTATAATTTTACACCAAGCCAAAAAGTTGCAAATATATAATGACAAAAAATAAAATGATACACATAAATACAAACAAAAAACTATACATACTTACATATGTGTGCATGTGTGTGTATCATATATCAAGAGTATAATCATCTGCACAAACAAATTTATTTACATATGCTAAATATAAAATAGCTGAAAATAAAAAAATAAAAGGAAAACATACAAGAGTATCATATATCAAGAGTATTATATTATGCATTAATGATAATTTTTGATTTTTGTTTATCATTAATTTTGTATTGCTAATTGTTGAATTTATAAAAAAATATACTACTAGAATAACAATAAATCTAAAATATCACACAAATATTAAAGATATTTTTTCATATTGAGATTTATGATCCAATAAACACTTTTTAATAAAAAAACTTTACTTTGATATATTGATTCTCAGTAATAATCTTAGAATCAACATTAGATCATAGTCAAATTGTTGAAAATCATTAGTTGATGACGTGTTACATCATGTTTGACTTTTTTTGTTTTTATTTAGTTGTACAATATTATTTTTGATCATTTTTAATTTTTTGTATGTGTGATAAAAAATCAGAAAGTGTTTTGTGTAAAGAAGTATATTAGTATACATGTTTCATTGTAAACAAACAAAATGTGCATGTAAAGTAAACATAGACTACAAAAAATAAACGACTTCACACGCATCACACATCTACTACTTTGGATATATATACTATATGCACATTTTTTTTAAAAAAATAATGGTTTACTCTATTACTAATCAAATTATCTATCATATTACTCATGTTAACATTATATAATGATGAAACAATTACTTATTATAATTGTATACACGAAATATGACACCATGCATGGCCAGTGTGCTTTGAGAATGAATGGTATCTTACTCTTCTTTGAATTTAAAAAATTACAGTACTTTACTCCTCTTTTCCTCTTGTTAGTACTTTATTCATCCTTTTTTACTATTATTCTTCGAATTTAAGAGCTATCACACTTTCTATTGAATTGTATCCATTAAACATTAAAAAAAATAATCATTAAAGAAAAAAAACTTCACACTTCCGATTTTTCGTTAACATACAAGAACTCAACAAAAAAGCACCATTTAGATCACTATCAATTTTAAATTTGCAAAACTCATTACTAATTTTTAAATAAATTATAATGAAAATAAACAAATAAAATACAGACAGAGAAAAAGATAGAAAGAGAAATATTCTTTGTTTGATATGTAGAGATGGCCAGATGGGGGGAGAGACGAGTCATAGACGAAAAAAATTAGAAAACGAAATTATTTTATATTTAACCATAAATTATATTATTTCATAAATAAATACATTTATGGTTAATAATTAAAGAAATTTGTAAGATTATTTTTTATAATATTATTTATAAATTAATAAAATAAATTTCAATAATAAAACATTAATTTATGGTTATAACAATGAAAAAAATAAATAATATTATTAATAACCATGAAAACAATTTATTGGTAATTAAATTATCATATTATTTTATTTATTAAAAAACATATTATTTCATATAACCATTGATAAATTGTATAAATGTATAGAAAATACACAATTTATAACATCTCAATTAAAAAAAATAATTAACCAAGTAAATAATGAATAATTGACATGTCAATAATATTCAAACAAATAATAAAATAATTGACCATAATAAAAATACAATCATAACATTATCCAAAAAAAATAAAAAAAAATTAATTACTTAAAAATATAACTCATTAAAATAAGACTACAAATAAATCCATTAATAAAAAAAAACAAAAGTATCCAAATTTGAACTTGTATATTACTATAACAAATGGTTTATCATATTGCACAATGTGTATGCATTATAGAGATAACTAAAGATTTATCATATTACTATAATAAATGATTTATCAACTTATATATTTACTTAAAAATATCCCTCTATGATATATCATTTCTTCATATGAAATACATTATAGAGATAATCTCATGTGTATGCATACAAGCATCATATTGCACATAACTATTATCTTAGTTGCACATTTATATTAAAGTATAAACTTTTATATAAAATGATATATGATTATATAAATATACAAATGTTTAGATATAATGTTTTGTCTAAATATTTATATAATTGTTACATATATATAAATTAATATATGTAATACTATTATAAATATTATATAGTATATATATCACATTTATATAAACATTATAAATATTATATATTTATATTAAAATTTATATGTTATATAAATGTTTACAAATATGTATAAACATTTTATATGGTATATAAATGTTATATAAAAAATTATATAAATGAATAGTTTTATGTAAATGTTGTATAAATATTTATAAACATTTATACATGTGTGTGTGTGTGTAACATTATATTTTTATATAAACATATCAAAGTTTATATATAATGTAATATGTTTATATATATTAAAGTATAGACATTTATATATAATGTCATACGATAATATAAATGTATAAAAGTTTATATATAAAGTTATCTATTTATAATATTTTTGGAGACAATCAAAACAAAACCCATAAACATTGAGTTTGTTTTTTTTATTATAGAAGTAGAAAACATTAAGCATAATTATTTTTTCTTAAGTTACAGAAGCATAAAACAATATGCATATATTTAGTATTTGAAATCCATAAAACCTTAAAAAATTAAATAGTAAAAGAACAAAGTTTACACTAACCATTTGTTGTTTCATTAATGGTGGAGAGAGATAGAAAAATTAAATAGTCAAAATCATATTAGTGATGTGAAAATAGAAGAAAGAAGAAGAAAAATTGGAAGAAAATTAAAAAAAAGTAAAACCGAATATTCTGTATAAACCAACCTCCATCAGTGGTAATCAAATTGAGAGAGATAGAAAAATGTATATAGTATTTTGAAGGAGAAGAATAATAACAATCTTACCTGATAACAGAAAGATGTATGGTTTATAGGTTGCTCCCATATTCCTGTCTTGCTTTACCTCTCTTCCTCTTCGAAAGATAAAAAAAAAGTTTTAAGTGCTTGAATACCTTAGTATTTTTTTTCACAAAAACTATAAATAAAAATATGAATGTAAATATATAGAAAAAAAAAGAGACAAAAATATAAAAGTAAACTAAAAATAAAAAAAATTAAATTTTAAATAAAAAAATGAAATAAATTTCTATTTAACCATAAATGATAATATTTCATGAATAAATAAAATAATATTATATTATAATAAAGTATTTCATATATATACATATATAAAGGTTGCATATTTTTAAGAATTCAAAAAAAAATTTTATGAATATAATATGAAATAATTATAAAGGCTTAAAATTTCATATTATTTGATATAATTTATAATTTATAAAATTCCAAAAATTACTTAAAGTGAGAAGATCAATAAAAAAATATATTTATTATTTTAATAAAAATGGAATATTATAAGTTAATAGTAAAGATCTTACTCAATTGATTAATTCTTATAAATTTTAGTTGGGACAAAAAATAAAATTTGAATTCAAATTAACTTAGGGTTAGTTTGGTATTACTTTTCAAAAATGTTTATAAGGCTAAAAGTTATTTTAAGTATTTTTATGACAAAAATTTCATTAGTAATATTGTAAATAAATATTTGGAAACCCAAAAAAAATACTTGAAGTATTCATTTAATAACTATGTTGAGATATTTATTTTTTTAATCATCAAAAATTTTTTGTTGTAATTAAAACATATATGTATTTATTTTTAAAAATCAATTTATTTTCTTTTAAATTTTTTGAAAATTTTGAATTTTTTTAATAATTCAAAAATTTCAAAACTTTTTTTAAATATTGTTTTAAAAGATTCCTATAATTAAAAAAATAAATATTATTTACTTTAAATAATATAAATATTTACTTGTTTATTCGTTAATTCAGATATTTTTATATATTTTTTTATTTAATCATACAATTAAATATTTTAGTTTATTTGTAGTAATTTTTATGAATGTTCATTTATTAATTAAAATATATTTAAAATTGATTATAATTATATAATTAATTATTTAATGATTTTTTAATACAAATATTTAAAATCATAATAAAATATTTCAAAAAAATAAATTATATACTTTTTTAAAAATTGTACAAACATAAAAATATATATTTTAGTCTTTATTAATATAAATTTTTATTCATATTTATATATTTTTGAAATTATTTTTTAATAATATCTTTTTTTTTAATTATATGAGGAGAATGTGTCATTCAAGGATCACTCATCCTCAGACCATGACATACTTTTAATATATAAAATTAAATAAAATATTAAAACAAATAATATAAAAAAAATTAAATCATTAAAGATTTGTGAAAAAAATTATCTCCTGCCCAAAAAGCAAGGGAAATATCACTAGCTAAATGCATATATGAAAATTATCATTTAAGGAATAATCGCATGAAATTAAATATAAAATCATAAAAAAAATTTCAAAATATTATTTAGCCAGGGATTTTGTTTTTAACTAATTAGCTAGGTAAAATCAGTTTCTAAAGTCATTCCTAAAATGCCGGTAATTTTTTGCGTAAAAATTTATGATAATATTAGCTAGATATAATTTTCAATCGAAATTTTCAATCTCTAATCCGTCAAAAATCCATCACAAATTTGTAATTCAATGTAAAATCAATCATCTCTTCCTATTCTCAATCTAATCCCTTGCTAATTAGCTATGGATTATTAATATTGCTAATTTTTTTATCATTCTAGCTATCTTTTATCTATCTATCTATCAGACTATTAATCTGTCATTCTGTTAATATGTCTATCTAGCTGTTTATATATATATATATACATAATTATCCATATAATTATATTTCTATCTATCTATCTATCTAACTATTTATCAGACTTTCTATCTATATATCTGTCTATCTATCTATCTAACTAACTAACTATCTATCTATGTGTCTGTAGGTCTATCTTTCTAACTATCTATATGTCTATTTGTAGGTTTATTTATCTATCTATCTAACTAATTATATATATATATATATATATATATCATTCTATTTATTTATTTGTCTATTTGCCTATCTTTATATATGTTTTTCTATTTAGTTGTCAATCTTTCTAAATATTTAATTATGCATCTATTTATCTATCTAACTATCTAATTCTAGACCTATCTATCAGTATATCTGTATATCTATCTATGTCTATATATCTATCTATCTGTTTGTATTTCAAAATATCTATATATATATATAATATATATATATATATATTTCTTTCTGTCTTTGAATCTATTTATTTATATATCTATATTTCTATATATCTTTCAATCTATTTATCTATCTGTTTGTCTATATGATTATCTATATATCCATGTATCTACCTATCTTTATCTATATATTAGTGCATTTGTCTATCATATGTGTCTATATAGCTATTTATCTATCTATCTATCTATCTAATTATCCTTTAATCAATCAATCAATCAGCCTATCTATTAGTATAACTATCTATCTATCTAACTATCTCACAATCTATGTGTCTATTTGTTTATTTGTCTCTCTATCTATCTATCTAACTATATAACTATAAATCTATCTATCTACTTATTTATGTATCTGTCTCTCTACCTACCTACCTATCTATATATCTATCTCTTTCTTTCTTCAAATTGTCTATATATCTGTCTATATCTATTTGTATTTATATCTATGTGTTTGTGTCTATATATATATGTGTGTGTGTGTGTGTGTGTGTGTATCTATCTAATCTATCTCTCTATGTTATCTATCTATCTATTGTGTATCTGACATCTATCAATATATACCATCTATCTCGTTATATATCTATGTA
>JAREIK010002348.1:42058-89724 GCA_029783825.1 Sapria himalayana | reverse complement strand
AGCAGTGAGTATATGGCATCGACTTGAAGGTAGTGACATTTGTTGTAGCAGTCATGCTTCTAATTCCTCGTCACAGTAGTGGTGGATGAGGCAGTTGAATAGCAAGTAATGAAAACAATGAATGTTTGAAGTTATGGAGACATATATGAAAGAGAAGGTTGAGCAGATTACAATGAAAGAAAACATGCAGGAAATGAAAGAAGAGAAAATAAGCAGATTACTCATTTAAAGAAAGAAATACATGAAATGAAAGAAGTGAATGATGAGATGAAAGAAATAATATTGTTAAGCAACAAGAGATGCCTTATATGGGTCATAGTTACAACCTTGACGCAATAGATAGCATTCCGGTTCCAGTAGTGAAACCAGCATGAGAGGCTAGCACTAATGCACCAGCTAATTATGAGGATTATTTTATTTTAAATGATGATGAAACTATGTTATGTTTTTATTTTAACCATGAAACTTTTGTATAAGAATTATCTTTGAATTGTTTTGGTTTTGGTTTTTTAAAGAACAAGGAATCAAAGAAAAGAGAAGAAAAAGATGAGACAGGTAAAAAGTTTTTCATGGTTAAATATGTCATGGTTAAATATGTCATGGTGAGTCAATTTGTAATATGTCTAAATAATATTATTGCTTCTATATCCAGATGATAAATCAAAGCACAGAGAAAAACAAGAGAAGAAGAAAACTTCTGGATTTTTGGCTACTTGTTCCTCTTTCATACTCTCTCATAAAATTTTTTGGTACAAGTAAACATGCATTATCTCGTCTAATGTTGTAAAGAAGATGAGAGACTATATAAAAGGAAATAAACTTCATGTATGCCAACATCCATCATCTTCACCTCCCCCCCAATGAGAATCCATGGTGTTATTCTTTAATTTCAATTAATCATTAAATATTCTTGTTTTTTAAATGATTAATGAGATAGGCGGAGAATAATATGTGATGATAAGTTGAAAGATCTACATTAATGCAAGTCTTTCATAGGATTTGTTGTCTCAAAGCTCTTATCTACTCACTTAATTAAAAAGGAATAGTTAGCAACTTGCTGGCACATGATTTCTTCTAATGTGTCACTAAACAAGAAAAGATTTATTTGGTGGCATTATTGTTCTTGATTTTGGTTTTGTTCTGTGTTGGCTGGACTAACCTAACCAATGATTCTTTTCTTTTATTAAAAAAAGTGTGTCATCTCAAAAATTGAGTTGGATGTAATATTATGTTGATCTTGGATATTATTCAGTCGAGATAGTCTCACTCCTAGTGGCTCTTAAAGTTCACTATCCATAGTGGATCACAATCCTAAGGGGAAATCATGAAAGTCAGCAGATCACTAAATTTTATGCATTTTATGATGAGTGCCTATAGAAGTATGGCAATGCTAACGTCTGAAAGTTTTTCACCAATCTGTTTGATTATTTTCTCTTGACTTCCTTGGTTGAGACAAAAATTAGACCCACTTGTGCTTTTTCTTCACCTCAACTCTTGCCATCCTTCTTCTATAGAACATCGCTGACCATTTTAACCAAACAAACAATCTATAGCTTATTGCTTGAGCTAACCAGCTTGTAATGGATGGCTACAAATCGAGGCCATTATCAAAAAGTTTTTGATTTTGATTTTTATTTTGTTTTTGATTTTGATTTTGTTTTTAAAATGTTTGTGCTGTGAAATGATAGTTTTTGTGGTTGTGCTGATGCAGTTTGAGCCTTAAAATTTATGCAGTTTGAGCCTTAAAATTGATGTAGTTTGAGCATACACCAAGAAGAGGAGAGCCATATGAGACCAGAAGAATGTCAGATAACTTTCTTTATTGTGAGCGAACACAAATTGGTGCAGCCCACCTCCTAGTTGTGGTGCTTGTTGCTGGTGTTTGTTTGTTTATTAAGGTTGTCATTTTAATGATGGTGCTAGTTGCTCAATTACAACAACAAGGGTGCATGATGGATAGGCAAAGCTCCCTTCTTTTTCTTCCATTTTGCTCCAATTATTTGCTTAGTTGATTCTCATTTGATTTTGCTACTTTCCGTCGTAGTTCACCTTACATTGGGTGTCTATTATTTTCATGTGCTAGTATTCTTGTTTTAAAAAAACAAATTGATAATCAGTATGTGTATCATTTTATGTATTTATTCAATTGATGAAATCATCTCATTTTGCTAGGTTTGAGTTGTTTGATTTGGTGAAGAAATATTCGTCTTCATTATTAAAACATGGGACACGCATGTGTGGTGTCTCTGAATAATAAAATGAGTTAGTTGATGGAGTCGTAGTTGCATACTTGGAGGCTCCAATGAGTGTCTTGATCTTTAATACTAAAGGGAATAATATGGTGTTGGACTCGGACCTGGGGACCCGTCTCCACAAAAAATAGCACGATTCGATTTCTCATTGAATACTGGTTCCCAATTTTTTTATTTGATTCTAATAACTTCTTTTGGCTAGACTATATTATTTAAATAGTTTTGTTGGTTTGTTATTTCTTTTATTAGTTTTTTCTCTTGTTTATTTTTTCATAACTATTTCATATATGCAGCAGCCCTTGAAAATAATGAAAAGGTATTAGTAAAGTGCTTGAAATTGGGAAATAAACTTGAGATAGATGCTTTAGTTGCTGGATCTGGTCATATAGTGCATCTAGATATTAAGTAATATTTTCCTTCACGGTTGTTTGCTTTTGTTTTGTGTTTAGAGTGTGTCTTTCATTAGTATATAATATTGTGGCTTTAATTCATGATTTTGGTGTTAATAATAATGTTGTTGGGGAAGTTTAAAATAATTTTTCTGAGCAGTATTAGATGTAAAACAATAGTAGAAGTGCTATATGAAATCAGAGTTAGCAGCCTTTACGAGATAGATAGGACACATTATTCCAACAGAGAAACCATGCAGGAGAGCCTAGCACAAATGCTTCAGCTAATGATGAGGATGATAATTTTGTTTTAAATAATTATATACCTATGTTATATTTTTGTTTTAATTATGTAATAATTGTATTATAATAATTTATGGACTACTTTTTCTTTTTGTTAACTATAAAAAATTATTAATAGTATATGTTTTTATTCAATTTAATATAAAAATATAAAAAGATGTAATAAATTTTTTCTAAAATAATTTGTGAAAATAGCTTGGGAATGAAATAGCTAGAGAATATTTAATCGCTAATTTAGGTAGGGAATCATATATATATATATATATATATTGAGTCAATATATATTAATTACTATTATAAATTATGATAAAATTAGCAAGAAAAAAAAATAATTAGCTAGGGAATTTCCATCATTAACAAATTTGGATAAAATTATTTTTTCTCATTAATATTTTATGACGAGCACTTTTGCTTGGGATAATTTTCATCATTATTCTCATGTTATTATATTTTAGTGATGAAAATGGCCTATAGAGATAGAGATTATTCTTTGGCCACCTAGGCTTTTTCTTATAGTCAGATAGATAGATAGATAAGTATATAAATAGATATATAGATAAATATATAAATAAATAAATAAATAATATATATATATATAATATATATATATATTTAAAGATATATAGATAGATTGATAGATTGATACATAGTTAGATATATAGATAGACAGATAGATTAATAGATATATAGATAGATAAATAGAGAGAGAGAGAGAGAGAAAGATTGAAAGATAAATAGATAGATAGATAGATAAATAGTGAGAGATAAATAAATAGATAGATAGAAAGACATATATGTAGATATAGAGACAAATATATAGATAGGCAGACATAGATAGATAGATAGATAAACAAATAGGCAGATAGATAGATAAACAAATAGGCAGATAGATAGAAAGATAGATACGTAGATAAATAGACAACATATAGATAAATATATATAGATAGAAATATAGATAATATATAGTCAAATAGATAGATATAAAGATATTTAGATATATAGATAAATAGATAGATATCTAGAAAGATAGATAGAGAGGTATATAGATAGATAGAGAAACAAAGAGATAGATAGAGAGATAGACAAATAAACAGACAGATAGACATAAAGAAAGATAGAACAATATATAGTTAGATAGATAGGCAGATAGACATATAAACAAATAGAAACATAGATAGATAGTTATAATGATAGACAAATAAAAAAATATAAAAATAGATAGATAGTTAGATAGACAAATAGACAAATAGACAAATAGACAAATAGACAAATAGACAAATAGATATATAGACACATGGTAAGATAGACAGATGCAGCAATAGATAGATAGATAGGTAGATAGATAATTATATATAGATTGATAGATAAATAAATAATCATATAGACAGATAGATAGATAAATAAATTGAAAGAAAGAACGATAGATATAAAAATAGATAGATTGATAGAAATTATGATAGATTAATAGATAGAAATAGATAGAAATATATATGTGTGTGTGTGTGTGTGTGTGTTTGTGTGTGTGTGTGTGTGTGTGTGTGTGTGTGTATAGACAGACTGACTGATAGATAGATAGTACCATAATTAGAAAGAGAGAAAGATACATAATTAAATATAAATATACACTATATAGAAAGTCATATAGAGATATAGACAGATAGAAATATAGATAGATTGATAGATAGAAAGTGATATAGATACATAGATAGATTGATAGAATGATAGATAGATAGATAGACAGACAGATAGATAGACAACCAGACAAACAGATAGATAGATAGATGGATAATTAGATAGATAATTAGATAGATCTATAGAAAGAAAGAAAGAAAGATAGCTAATTACATATTAGGTAGATAAATAGATAGACAGATAGATATATATTTAGATAGATAGATATATAGATATATAGATAGATTGATAGATAGATAGATATATAATAGATATACATGTAGATAGACCTACAAATAGACAAATAGATAAAAATATATATGTATACATATTAGATAGACTAGATAGATAGACATATAAATTAGACAGATAGATAGATAGATAAATAGATAGGTTGAGAGTTAAACAACTATATAAATAAACATATAGATAGATAGATAGATAGATAAATAGATAAATACGTAGTTAAGTAGAAAAGTAGATAGGTTTATAGATATATAAGTAGATATATAGATAAATAGATAAGAAGATAGATAGATAGATAGCAAGATAGATAAAAATAGATAGATTGATAGAAAGATATTTATATAAAGAGATAAAGAGATAGATATATATATATATATGTAGACATATATATAGATAGATAGATAGGCATACAAAAAGAGATAGAAAGATAGATATATATATAAAGAACAAATAAATAGACAAACATATAGATAGATAGAACAATTGATCTAACCCGTGCTGTGCCCGGGTTAGGAACCAGCCCATGTCGTGCCGTGCCTGGCCCGGCACGGTTCGTCCCGTGCCGGTTCACGCAGGCACGCGTGGCGGCGGCGTGACTCATTCGGCCGTCCCCTGGCCCCCCCCCCCCCCCCCCCCCCCCCGGTAAAAAGACCGCGGGTCGGGTCTGATTGGACCCAACCCGCGGTCCCGACTGCCGATACCCGACGGCCTTAGACCCGACCAATCCCAACGGCCAAAAAAAAAAATTTCAAACATCACAGATTTTCAGCCGTTGGATTCGCCTCCAATGGCTAGGGGGTAGAATCCGACGGTCCTCGTGATCCCTGCCCCTTAAAAATATTCAAAAAAATCAAAAAAAATAATAAAAAAATTTCTTTTTTTATAAAAAAAATACTTTCTTTAGCCTATAAATTCTACCCCCCTCCCTATTAAATTTATGTTTTTCAAAAACATATCTTCTCTCAAACTTTCTCTCTCTCACATAACCCATGCATCTCTCTCTCGGGCCTCGGGATTTTGATTTCGGCTTGGATTTTCGTGAAACTCTACTTGAGTTTTGAACATCAGAGCTCCCTGCGGTGCACCTTGCACGTGGACTGACCTCATTGCTTTTACCGGGTATTTTATTTTACGTTTTTTATTTACTTTCTATCTCTAAAGCTTCTCTCTCTAGAAAAACATAGGAAAAAAAAACATAAAAAAATTAAATCCACCTGACACGTATTTTAATTTGGAAAATGAAAATGTTAGTGTTACACAGACATCTACGGCTGCTGAAAACTTTGGTTTCTCCAGTCGTCTCAACCCAAGTTCTAAAAAACAAAAAACTAGGACTTCTGTAGTTTGGAATCATTTTTAAAATCATAACACAAGTAAATGTTAGGGGTGAAGAACTTGAAATGACACAGTGCAACATATTGTATGAGACTTTTAACATGCAAGAGTACATGTGGGACTGGGCACCTTAAGAGGCATGCTGAATTATGCACCAAAAAATATGGACCCTTAGATCCTAGGCAAACCCAACTTGGCACTACATTTTTTGAGACTGGATCGAGTTCAGTCTCAAAGTTTACTCCCTTCGTATACTTCACGAGTTGGGTAGGGACGGCATGGCCAGGCTCATCACATTGATGGGTCTTCCGATCAGATTTTCGGAAGATCCGAGGGTAGTGCGCATCATGCAGACTTATTTTCAGCCATCCTATCGTAGGATTCCTAGGTCCACATCTAGGAGTGACATACTAAAGATATATAAGTTAGAAAACAAAAAATAATTAAGGAATTTATGGCATATAGTGGAGTGGTGTCCGTGACGTCCGATATATGGACATGTCACAATGATACTTCTTATGCATGTCTCACGAGTCACTATGTAGATTCTAACTGGATAATCAATAAAAAAAATATTAGGATCACTGAGATTCTTCATCCTCATGATGGCCCCTGCTATTTTTGAGTGTATGATGAAAATATTTAGGGAATATAAAATTCAAAATAAAATTTTTAGTATCACTTTCGATAATACTGCTAATAATGGAGTAGCAATCAATATGTTTGTTAGGAATATTAGAGACGCACCATTAGGAGAGATCTTTCATGTCTGATGCATGTGTTATGTGATTAACCTGATAGTTCAAGCAGGGAATGAAGGTGTGTTCTCCCCACGTTGGAAAATATACGCAATGCACTCAAGTATATTCGCACTCCTCGCAGACTACAAAGTTTGGTAATCTCTGTTTGTCTGCGAATCTTAAGAAGAAGAAATTCCAATCGTATGTGAGACATCGTTGGAATTACACGTACCTGATGTTGGAATCATGTGTTGGATACGAACACGTGAATCCGACTACGTCAATAGTAAGAGTGACAAACTTATTATTGACGACACTGACTGGGCTTCAGGAATTTCATTTATGAAATTCCTGAAGATATTTTATGACACGACGAACATGTGTTCGTCGGTTTATATGCCCACCACTTGCATTGCACTCCGGTGCATATGCAACATTATTAGCATGTTTAGGAAGTATCGAGCGGACCCGACGCTTAGCCATATGGTTTGCAGAGATGGAGACCAAGTACCTGAAGTACTGGTCCACCATTCCATCTCTTTATTGCCTCGCACATGCATGGACCCTAGGGCTAAGGTGGAAGGGGTTGAAACACCCTGACTTTCATTTTCCTCGTGCATGAACCTAGAAGAGCCACCTGAAGGGTTCATTTACGGGATGTTGAAAGACCTGTTCCACATACTACGATACTAGGTATGGTGGTGGTGGTGGTGAGACTGTGATTACGGACATTGATACCTTGTTCAGAGATGACGTTATTCCATTAACCTAGCGAAGGGGAAACGTAGGGGTGGACCATCACATAGGAGTGAGCTATCTCGGTACTTAGATACCGATTACTGCTCAATCCTATCACATTCTGATAATAAGAATCTTGATTATTACAGTGGTGGAAATCATATGAGTCCACCTATCCCGTGCCATCTAGGATGGCACGGGATCTACTGACTCCTCCGGTGTCGAGCGTAGCATCGGTGTCTGCTTTTTCTATTGTATGTGAACGTGATTTCGGATAGGAGATCGAGATACGTCCCAGATATGGTTGAGGCCTTGGCATGTTTGAAGGATTGGGAGGAATCGAGGTTTAGCATCCATGATCATGCTGAAGCTTGGGACTGGGACAGACAACTGTAGTCGCATCCACATCCACTACGATGGGCGGAGGAGCTGATTGCGATGATGATGATCCATATGATACTGATCTTGATGTTGCAGATGATGATTCTCATGATATGCGCTGACGATTGATGCTGATCTGCTGTTTTTTTTTCGATGTTGTTTTTATTCATTGTATTTATACGCTTTGTCTGTATGTTGTGCTTGTGTTGAAACTTATACTTGTTTTTGTTCGGACCATCGGTTTCAAATGCATGATTGATAATTTTTCATTTCTATAGTTTAATTTTTTTTAAAATTTAATTTTTCCTAACATTATGTATAGATTTAATTTTTTTATAATTTAAGTTTTATTTTAAAAATTAATAACTTTAATTTATAATTAATAAATTTATAAATATAAATAAAGCTATACTTAGTTGAATTTGGATAAAAAAAAATAATTTTCAAAATTTGTTTTTTTTAAAATTTAAATTTTTATCATTTTTAAAAAAATTATATCTAATTAATTAATACTCTACACTACACAGTGTAGGAGAGTAGACTACAGTCACTATGACACTACACTTAACTTAAAATTAAGAAATATAATTTACAATATATAAATTAAAAAAAATACAATATTCTAATTTTGAATTCAGAGAATAAGATTTCTGCATGGCCTCCCCTCCCCTCCCATACCGGACCCGGTCCCTTCCCGGTCTCGCGCCGTGGCCCGCCTACCCGGCCCTGCCTCTCTCTCAACCATTAACGGCTCAGCCTCAACCAGTCAGCCTATGCGGTCATGCGGCTATGCCGGTATGCCTTGGCGGCTGGCGTCAGGCCTGTATGGCCAGGCCGGGCCTGAGCGGGCCCGGCACGGCACGGCACGACCGCCATGCCTACGGGCCGTGCCGTGCCCGCCTATATTCAAACCGTGCCGTGCCCGTCACGGCACGGTAGCACGATCGTGCTGGAAAAAAACGGGGCGTGCCGTGCCGGGCCGGCCCATTTGACACCTCTATATAGATAGATAGATAGATAGGTATAAATGTAGATTGGTTTATAGATATATAGGTAGATAGATAGATAACTAGATAAGAAGATAGATAGATATATAGCAAGATAGATAAATAAATAATTGATTGATAACTAGATAGATTGATATAAAGATATTTAGAAAGAGAAAGATATATAGATAGATAGATATCATATATATATATATATATATATATATAGAGGTAGACAGATATATAGATAGAAAGATACATACAAGTAGATAGTAGAAAGATAGATATATATAAAGAAAGACAAATAAATAGACAAACATATTAATAGATTGACAGATAGACGCATATAAATAGAAAATAGATAGATTGATAGATAGGGAGTATTGTAGATAGATAGAAATAGATAGAAAGAAATAGATAGAAAGATAGATATATGTAGATAGATATATAAAAATATACATAGATAAATAATAAAAAATAAATCTAGATATATATATAGTAGATAGATAGATGACAGATAGAAAGATAGATAGATAGACAAAGAGATAGTTAGTTAGTTAGATTGTAGATAGTAGATAGATCAATAAATTGTTAGATAAATATATATATATATAAGTAGATTGATAGATAGAAAGATAGAGATATATAGATAGAAATAAAAGAAAGAAATAAAGAATGAAAGATAGATAGATAGTAGATATAGAAAGATAAATAGATATATTTTAGATAGATAGATAGATACTAGATAGACATATAGATAAAAGATAGATAGATAGATAGATAGACAACTAGATAGACAGATATAAATGCAAATAAACAGATAGTCAGATAGATTAAATAGATAGCATATAGTTAGATAGTTAGATAATAGATAGGTAGAGTGATAAATAAAATGATAGGTAGATAGCTAGATATATAGATAGATAGCTAGATATATATAGATAAATAGATAGATAGTTAGACAAAGAGATATATAGATAGATATATAGATATATAAATAGACATATAGATAAATATATTATTTGATAGATAGATACTTATATAGATAGATAATATATAATAATTAGATAGATAATTAGATAGATAAATAGATAGACAGAAATATAGATAGATAGATTTAAAATAGCAAGATAGATATATGTATAGATAGATATATAACAATATACATAGAAAAATAGATAGATAGATATATATATATATATATATAGTAGAGAGATAGATGACAGATAGATAGATAGATAATAGACAGACAGATAGTTAGTTAGTTAGTTAGATAGTTAGATAGATACATAAATATATAGATAGATAAAATTGATAGATAAATTGATAGATAAATGATAGATAATAGATATATAAGTAGATTGATAGATAGAAAGATAGATATATAGATAGAAATAAACAAAGAAAGAAATAAAGAAAGATAGATAGTAAATATAGATAGATAAATAGATATATTTTAGATAGATAGATAACTAGATAGACCGACATATAAAGAGATAGATAGATAAGATAGATATAAATGCAATAGACAGATAGTCAGATAGATAAAATAGATAGCAATATAGTTAGATAGTTAGATAATTAGATAGGTAGATAGATAAATAAAATGATAGGTAGATAGCTAGATATAGATAGATAGCTAGATATATATATTATATATTGAGAGATAGTTAGACAAAGAAATAGATACATATATAGATAGATAGATAGACATATAGATAAATATATTTTTGATAGATAGATAATATATAGATAGATAGATAGATATAAATATATATAGATAATTAGATAGATAAATAGATAGGACAGAAATATAGATAGATAGATATATAAATAGCTACATAGATATATAGATAGCAATATAGATAGATAGATAAATAAATAATAGATTGATAGATAGATAGTAAAAAATAGAAAGTTACATAAAATATATAAATAGAAATATAGATATAAAGAAAGAAATATGGATATAAAGAAAGAACAAAGATAGATAGATAGATAGATAGATGGACAGATAGATTGATTAATATATAGATATATAGAAAACTATTTAAACAGACATATAAAATATTAGACTGATAGATAGATATTCAAAAATATAGGTAGATAGGTTGATAAATAGATAGGTAGATAGGTTGATAAATAGATAGGTATATAGGTTGATAAATAGATAGGTAGATAAATGGATAGATAGACAGACAGACAGATACATAGATAGATAGATATTCAAATAGATAGTTAGATTGATATAAAGATAGACACATATGTAGATTGATAGATTAATAGATAGATAGAAGATACATAGATAGATAGATAGATAGATAGAGTGTAGATAGAAAGATAGATATATAGACAGACAGATAGATAGATTGTAGATAAAAAAATAGATAAATGGACAAATATATATATAAATATATAGATAGAGAGATAGACATACAATTAGATAGATAGTAAGATAGATAGATAGATATATGAATAAATGGATAGATAAAAATAAAGATATATTGATAGAAAGACAAATAAACAGATAGAAATATAGATAGATAGACAAATAGAAACATAGACAGAAAGAAAAATAGATAGATTCATAGATAGATAGATAGGTAGGTAGGTAGGTAGATAGATAGGTAGGTAGATAAATAGATAGATAGATTGATAGCTATATAGATAAATAAATAGACATACACATAGAAAGAAAAAAGATAGATAGATTAATTGATTTATAGATAATTAGACAGACATATAATATTAAGATAGACAGACAGACAACACACAGATAGATAGATAGATAGATACTAGATAGATAGATAGATACACAGACATATAGCTAGATAGACATACAAAAAGATATAAAGTTATATAGATAGATAGATAATTAGATAGATAAATAGATTGATTGATAGATAAATAGAAAGATAGATATATATATAGAAAGAAAGACAAATAAACAGAACAACATATAGATAGATATATAGATAGACACATAGATAGATAAATAGATAGACAGAAAGATAGAAAGATAGAAAGATAGAAAGATAGATATATAGATAGATATATAGATAGATAGATAAGTAGATTGGAGATAGATAGATAGATATAGTTAGATACATAGATAGATGTATAGATAGATAGATAAAAATATACATAGATAAATATATAGATATATTAATAGATATATATATATATACATATAGACATATAGATAGATAGATAAACTGATAGATATATAGATAAATAGATATATAGTTAGATAGATAAGTAGATAGATAGATACATAAATAGCTAGATAGATAGATAAATAGATATGTTGATAGCTAGATATATAGATAGATAAAAATCTAGCAAGTTATTTAAAATGATATAAAGACAGAGAGCTAGATAGATAGATATATAGATAGATAGATAGCTAGATAGACAGAGAGCTAGATAGATAGATATATAGATAGATAGACAGAAAGACCTATAGTCAGATTGAATAATAGACAGATAGATATATATATATATATTATATATGTAGATAGATAGATAGATAATTAGATAAATAGATAGATATATTAGATATATAGATATATAAATAGGTCAATAGACAGGTAGATTGAAATATAGATATAAGATAATAGATAAATAGATAGATATATAGAAATAGAAATGTTAGATTAATATATAGATTGAAAGATGGATAGAAAGATAGATAGCTAGATTGATTGATAGATTTAAACATATAGATAGATAGGCAACTAGATAGACTAACATTTAGAATAATAGACACATAGACAGACATACAAATATATAGGTAGATAGATTGATAGGAAGATAGATATAAGAGTAGATGGATGGATAGATATATTAATAAATAGATAGATAGATTGATTGATTGATTGAAAGATAGATAAATAGATAAAGAAACAATAGATAGATAGGTATATATATATATAGTCAGATCATTATGTAGTCAAATAGTTAGATAGTTAGTTAGTTAGATAGACATAATGATAAATAGATAGATAGATTGATAGATAGAAAGATAAAAAGACATAATGATAGACAAATTTATAGAAAGAAATAATGATAATAGATAGATAGAAATAAAGAAAGATAGAAATATAAAAAGATAGAATTATAAACAAAAAAATAGATAGATAAATTGAGAGACTAACTAATAGATAGATATAGATATATATAGATAGATAGACATAAATATAGATAAATATATATATAGATAGATAGATAAATAAATAGATATATATGTAGATATATAGACACACATATAGTTAGTTAGTTAGATATATATATATATATATAATTAGAAAGATAGTTAGATATATTGATAGATAATTAATAGTTAGTTCTATAGATCGATCGATAAAAATATAATCTGATAGATAAATAGAATGATTGAAAGAAGGTTAGATAGATAGATCAATTGATAGGTAGATGGACATTTAGATAGATAGATTTATTGATTGATCCATAGATAGATAGAAATATAGAAAAAAAGATAAATAGAGGGATCGACATTTAGACAAATATATAATTAAATAGATAGAAAGATAGACATATGTATATTAGATATATAGATACATAGATAGATACTTATATAGATATATAGATATATTTATATATATAGATTGATAAACAACTAGATAGATAGACTTATAGTCAGATAATAGATAACTGATTTAAAGATAGACCAAATTGATAGATAGATAGATAGATAGATATAAATATATACATATTTAGAAATATATTCAACTTGATATATAGACATATAAACATGATAGAATATATACAAATAGATAGATACATAGATAGATGGATAGATAT
Organism: Sapria himalayana; assembly: GCA_029783825.1. Lineage (NCBI taxonomy): Eukaryota > Viridiplantae > Streptophyta > Magnoliopsida > Malpighiales > Rafflesiaceae > Sapria > Sapria himalayana. Next base: position 75,859 of record JAREIK010002348.1, on the reverse strand, counting down.
ATAATAATATTCATATATATATAGATTAGTAGATAGATAGATATATAGATTGATACATAGAAAGATAGATATATAGACAAACACAAATATAAATAGATAGATATATAAAAAGAAAAATATATTGATTGATACATAAATATATAATTAGATATATAGATATATAGTGAGATAGATAGATTGATTGATTGATAAATAGATAGATAGAGATATAGATAGATAGATAGTTAGACAAATGAATAGATAAATAGACAAATAGATTGATAGACAAATAGATTGGTAGTTAGAAAGATAGATAAATATATGAATAGACAAATAGATAGACACGAAGATAGATAGACATATAGATAGATGATATCCACATAGATATATAGATGGATATACAGAAATATATATAAATTAAATAGATAGACAAATAAATAAACATATAGACATATAGATAGATAAATAAGTAGATATATAAACAAATAGATAGTCAGATAGATACGTAGATAGATAGATAGATATATATATATACAGATAGATAGACACATAGACATTCAAAAAGTCTAACATATAAACATTAAGATAGACATATAGATAGATATATAGATATCTAGATAACTAAATAAATAAATAAATAGATAAATAGATATATAGACATATAGATAAACAGACAGACAGACAGATAGATAGATAGATAGATATACAAATATATATATAGATATATAGATATATAGATATATATATATATATATATATATATATATATACTGATAGAAAAAGATATAGATAAATAAATAGACAAAGATTTATATAGATAGATATTTAGATAGATAAACAGTTAGATAGATAGATAGACATAAAATTATATGGACAAATAGATAGTTAGATAGATAGACAAATAGATAGACGGATATACAGATAGATAGACAGATAGTTAGATAGATAGATAAATAGATAGATAGACTAACAGATAGTTAGACATATAGATTTGTAGATATATAGATAGAAATACATATTGCTAGACAGATAGACTTACTAATAGACATTCAAATAGATAGATAGAAAGACAGATATATATATATATATATAGATTCTTAGATAGATAATTAAATATACATATATACTGATAGATTGACAGATCGATTGATAGATAGATAGATATATATATAGACAGATAGATATACAAATATATATACATATAGATAAGTATACTGATAGACAAATTGATAGAGATATTGATAAACTTTTTGTTGGATAGATTGATAGACAGATTAATAGACAAATTGATTGATAGATTAATAGATAGATTAATACACTAATTGATAGATAGATACTCCTTGGAGGTTGCAAGTTCAATCTCTACAGATACTCGATTTCTCTCGATTTCTCTTTTCGCGCAGAGAGAACCCCTACATTTCGAGCAAGAAGGCTTGATTTGAAGCTGGATAATTTACAAAATTACTTCTTTCTTCGAGAAGAAATCATTCTCTTCATCTTCAAAAGAATCCACACAATTTTTTCTGACGTTTGAAGCAAAGAATGGAGAGTTGGCAGTGATCTTTGAAGCAAGGGAGATGAAAATGATGGCTGATGCATTCAATCTCACCCTTGTTGGGAAATTTTCCCATGGCATAACAGATTACAATGCATTATATGACTTTGTTGCTTCGTTAAAGCTTCAGCTAATGGTTAAAATTGCAAACTATGATGGAAAACATACGATGTTACAATTTAAGGAAGAAGACGACTTCCTCAGAGTCTAGATTCGAGGTACGTGGAACATAGCAGGCTATCCCATGCGTGTCTTCAAGTGGGTGCCTAACTTCTCTCAATTCGAAGAATCCTCGAAATCCTTGGTATGGTTTTCGCTACCTAAACTACCTCTTCATCTCTTCAACAAGCAAGCCTTGCACTTCATTGCACTTTTTCTAGGTAACCCATGGCTATTGGATGAAGCGATAGCCTGTCTAACCAGGCCATGTGTCGCAAGAGTCTGTGTGGAGATTAACCTGAAAACTCCCCCACCACACAACTTATGGGTAGGCAGTAACCTAGAGGAAGGATTATGGCAAGACCTTGTTCTAGAATCCATGCCTCTTTACTGCCTCAATTGCTCAAAACTCGGGCATAATCAAGACCACTGTATATTAATGGATACTAGGAGGGGAAATGAAGTTAGTAAGGAGATTTGGAGAATGAGGGAAGAATGGATTAAAAGAGTATTAAGATAGATGAGAGTAGCAAGGAAGAGAAAGTAGAGGATCCAGCAAGGGAAAGCATGGTATATGGAAAGAAAGGGGGAATATGAGGAGAAGAGTGGGCAGGAAGAGGTGCTGCAAGAGGGGCTAGAAGAGAGGGGAAGAGAGGGGTTAAAAGAAAAAGAGGGTATGGGTAAAACTCCATAGAGGGGGAAGATATAGATATTAAGGAGATAGAGAAGAATGGAGTAAATAGGAGACTACAAATACATAAGAGAGAAGAAATAAGAAGGTGGTTAAACAGCATAGAAGAGGGGACTGAGGTAGGGCTAGAGTGCTGGAAAGGTAAGAAGAGGGCAGCACCTAGAGGAAGAAGATATGTCGGGTATGACTGGGAGGAAGATGACCTCCTTATAGAAGATGAGCTGGAAATAAAGACCTGGCCAGCTGAGAGGAAAAGCAATGAAAATGTATTGACCCTAGATGACTTAGGGCAGAAAGTCCAGCTCATGCCACAGTCTATTTTAGGAAATAGGCAAAATGCCTTGCAATAAATCAAGAAAATGAGAAAAGACTTAGAAAAAATTGGCATAATAGAAAAACGAGATGCAGCCCCACCTAGTTCAAGCAAGCTGCCAAAAAATACTAAATGTATAACTAGAGCACAAGCTAGATTCTCCTAAATGTATAATTGCTTGTACTGGAACATAAGAGGGATTGCAAACTCCCCAACAATAAATAGAATTAAAAACCTAATTAAAATTTATAAGCTAAAATTGTAATTTTAACGGAACCTCTAGTTAATAATAATGCTCTAGAGAAATACAAATACATGTTAGGGTTACATAAGGCTTTTTCAAATTCTATCAGCAAGATATGGGTTATGTGGCATAACTTAGTAGATATTGAAATATAGATGGAGACGGAACAGATAATTAATTTCAAAATTAAAAATAGATCAGAGGCATTATACTCAATAGTATATGCAAAAAACACGAAGGAAGAATGGAAAGCTTTATGGAGGGAAATGGAAAAGATAGCTAGAAATGGAAACGGGGGAAGACCACCTGACCCGAGGACAATAGCTCAATTCAATGAAGCTATTGCTAATGCTAACCTAATGGAGGTAGAATATATAGGATCAGACTTCACATTGTGTAATAACTGGAAGACCAGAGGGGCAATTTGGACTAGACTAGACCGTATCTTATAAAATCCACAATGGGTAGATAAGCTTGGAGGAATAACGGTTAAACATTTAAGTAGGACCTGCTCAGATCACAGCCCGATGCTACTAACAACTCATAAAGGTGAAACAGGATATAAAGGTTTTAGGTTTCAAAACATGTGGGGATTGCATAAAGATTTTGATAATATTGTAAGGGGATCATGGGAAAATCAGGTGGTGGGTAAAAAATGCAAATATTAGCTCAAAAATTACAAAATTTAAAACTTGCTCTCTTGAAATGGAATAAGGAGTGTTTTGGGAACATATTTAAAAATATACAAGAGGCAGATCAGAAAGTTGATTCCTTAGAAATAGAATATGAAAAAAGTTCGGATGAGACCTTGAGAATGGAGCTCAGCAAAGCAAAGGCTGAACTAAGATTAACAATGCATATGGAAGAAGTATTTTGGAAACAAAAATTGAGAATTAAATGGTTAAAAGATGGTGATAAAAACACAAAATTTTTCAACATAATGGCAAAAATAAAAAATCAAAAGCTCAAAATAAAAGGGCTACAAAACAGTAATGAGTCATGGATAGACAAGGAAGATGAAATAACACATGAATTAGAATACTGCTTTAAAAGTCACTTATGTGATTCAAATATGCGTAGCGGCCAAACCATAATAGATAGCATTGAGAAGAAAGTTAAGATAGAAGATAATAAAATGCTAGAAGAAATGCCAACAGAAGAAGTTAGAGAGGTAGTATTTGGTGCCAATAAAGACAGTGCTCTAGGACCAAATGGTTAGAATAATGGCTTCTTTCAACGTTGCTATCCTATCATTAAAAAGATCTAACTAAAGCAATAGCTTGGATCCCTGCGGGCGCAAATATTACAAAATCATGGGCTAACTCATATATTGTATTAATTCCAAAGAAAGCAAACCCGCAAAGAGGAGAAGACTTTAGACCAATTAGTTTATGTAATACAGTGTACAAGATACTAGCAAAACATCTTCAAAATAGATTAAGTAGAGTTCTCCCGAATATAATCTCGGTAGAGCAAGTAGGTTTTGTAAAGAATAAGCTAATGATGGAAAACATCAATCTAACTTCGGAAATGATAAGAGAAATATGGGAAAAATTTAGAGGAAATAATGTAATACTAAAACTCGACCTATCAAAAGCTTTTGATAGAGTTGAGTGGGACACATTATGTTATATTATGAGAAAAATGGGTTTTACTAAATATTAGATAGATTTGATGTATAGATGTGTTTCTAGTTTATGGGTAAAGATTCTAATCAAAGGAAGGACAGCTGAAGAATTTACGCAGAGGCCTCAGGCAAGGGGATCCTCCTTCTCCGTCATTATTTAATATTTATTTAGAATTATTTATTGTCAATTTGAAAGAAAAAATAAGAACGTGTTCCATCTTACCTTTTAACCAGCCTAGACATACACCGACGCTAAGTTGCTTGGCTTATGTAGATGATGTTATTATTTTCATAAATGCTAGTAGTAGATCCTTGAGAAACCTGATGAGTCTCACACAAACACTAGAGAAAGAAACAGGGAAAAAATTAAATTAAAACAAGTGCCAATTTATCATCGCGAAAAAAGTTTCAGAAAATTCTGCTCAAAAAGTTAATAGAATTATGGGTTTCGCACAAGTAAAAGGAGCGATAATTTACTTAGGGTGTCCTATATATGAAGGAAGGGTCAAAGAATAATATTTAACCTTCTTGGTGGAAAAAATAAAACAAAAGATTGCGGGCTGGAAAGAGAACATGCTAAGCATGGCAGGAAGAATTGCATTGATCACACACATGTTAGAAAGTTCATTAGCTCATATCTTAATTGCAATCAAGCCTCCAAAAATAATTATAAACAAGATAGAAAAAGAAATGTCTAATTTTCTATGGGGTAAAAATGAAGGGAAAATAAACTTCACTAGAAAAAATGGAAAGAATTGTGTTATCCAAAGGATGAAACAGGTTTAGGCTTTACTAGCTTAAATGATACATCCAATACTTGGGCCTACAAAAATTGGTGGAGACTGAAGGAAAAGAATTGCCTATGGGCAGCATATATAAAAGCTAGATATGGTATAAGTAATAAAATACTTAGAAATCCAAATAGGGCGTCCAACATCTGGAAAGTTATGCGCAAGCAGCAAAGTACAGTGGAGAAGCATTCAATTCTCACCAAGTATGGGTGGAAATGGTCCTTAACCCCACATGGAAAATTTACATTAAGTTGTGTGAAGCAGCTAGTTAGAAATAGGAAAGCACATATAGGGATGTTCGAAAAGATATGGGTCAAACAGATTCCACAAAAAAAAAATGTTTTAATGTGGAAACTTCTCTCTAATGACATCCTAGTGGATGAAAATATACAGAAAAAAGGTATAATACTGGCATCACACTGCGAATGCTATCAACAAGACATAGAAACTAGGGATCACTTATTTTCTATGGGGAAAATAGCTAAAAAGGTATGGAATGATTTAGAAAAAGAGGCAGAATTAGAAGAACGTACATGCAGAGTTAAGGAGAGACTAAAATTCTAGGATAATAAACACAAAAAGAATAAAGTTCTTAAATGGTTAAGAGAATATGTACCAAATGTAGTAGTTTGGTGCCTGTGGAAGGCTAGAAATGCCAGCAGATTCAATGGTTGTTTAATGAACGCTAAATATATCATAGAAGAAATTAGAAGGGAAATCTCTTTTATCTCGGCATGCAATCCGATTAGGTTTAAAAATCTATCATTAGAAAAACACAAGATAAAGGTATGGGGTTTAGTTACTAAAAGAAAAAAATTGCCAATAATAAAAATAACTAGTTGGGAAAAGCCCATGCTAGGTACATTAGCACTTGATACGGATGGGTGTTTCAAAAGAGACATGGGAATGGCAGGGGGTGGAGGAGTGATAAGAAATGATGACGGAAGAGCAATTAAGGCATCCAGAATAAAAGAAACAGCTTTTTCAGCACTGCACTCAGAAATAACCGCCTTGCACAAGGGATTGCTAATTTGCAAAGAAAATAACTATTCGAACTTGCAAGTGCAAGTAGACTCGAGAATTTTGGTAGAGCTAGTGGAAAACAAAATACAACAATGGAAGTTCGAATTAGAAATTAAAAAAATAAAAAATATGCTAGTAGAACTAAAAGGAGAGATAACACATATATTTAGAGAGGCGAACGTGTTAGCAGATAAATTAGCGGAGGAAGGCCATAATAAAGGCTTGCAGGAATTTGAAAAAAATAACATTCCTGAAAGATATAAAGGATTAATTTATTTGGATAGAATAGGTTATCCATATATTAGAATAAATAAGAGGTAAAATTATAAGGCTTAACTGAATAGGGTTTGAACTAGGTGGAGACATTATTTACCTGAGGGGAGTGGCAGTATTATGGTAATAAAACTTAACTTGCACAGGATTATTATATATTACTCCCCGGTCCTGAGGGAAGGCTAATGTACAGCTATATCTTATGTGGTTATAGAATTGCAGTTTATAGGATTCTGTTATGTGGTCTTGGTGTCATGTGCTACTAGTATATGCTCTTATAGAATTGTAGTTTATATTTCAGGTTGGATTATTATATGCTTGTTATAGAATTCCAGTGTTCTACGAATATACCTACAAGGATTAGTGTTGTCATGTGTTGTATTTATATTTCATGTTGGATATATGCTATATAGTATTGCAGTGTGTGTGTGGTTTAGTGCTGCTATGTGCTATTTTGGCAGATATTTCCCTGGTCCTGTGGGGAGGTATTGGAAATATTATGGTAATGAAGAGTATTCCTTTTTGAATATTAAACATTGTTTCCCAGCTCTGAGGGGAGAATAACAGCATGCCGACTTCTAAATTACAAGTTTGTGTCGTGTTATGTTCAGAATTGTAGGTTTTGTTATATGTTCTTGATGCAAAATAGCTGTTGGTGTGGCTGTTATGTTTATGGAGTTGAATCTTAGAAAAGTAGATGTCTAAGCTTGCAGAATAGTGGACCGGATATAGAGGTGTCAAACGTGCCGGGCCGGCCCGGCCCTGCACGAGGCACGGCATGGTTTGGCCATGCCTAGGCCGGCCCGGCATGTTTTTAAAGCGTGCCCGGGTTAAGGACGGCCTGTGCCGTGCCGTGCCTTGGCACGGCATGCCGGCACGGGTCCGTCCCATGCCGGTTCACACCGGCACGCGTGGCGCTAGCGGCGTGTCACGTGTGGCGTGGCGTGACCCGTCCGGCCGTCCGCCGTCCCCTTGCCGGCTGGAGGCTGGCCCCCTCGGCCCTCCCCGGTAAAAAGACCGCGGGTCGGGTCTGATTGGACCCGACCCGCGGTCCCGACTGCCGATACCCGACGGCCTTAGATCCGACCAATCCCAACGGCCAAAAAAAAAAAATTTTCAAACATCACAGATTTTCAGCCGTAGGATTCGCCTCCAACGGCTAGGGGGCAGAATCCGACGGTCCTCGTGATTCTGCCCGGTAAAAATATTCAAAAAAATCAAAAAAATAATAAAAAAATTTCTTTTTTTATAAAAAAAATACTTTCTTTAGCCTATAAATTCTACCCCCCTCCCTTTTACATTTATGTTTTTCAAAAACATATCCCCTCTCAAAACTTTCTCACTCTCACATAAACCATGCATCTCTCTTTCGGGCCTCGGGATTTTGATTTCGGCTTGGATTTTCGTGAAACTCTACTTGAGTTTTGAACATCAGAGCTTCATGTGTGCACCTTGCATGTGACTGACCTCATTGCTTTTACCGGGTAATTTATTTTACGTTTTTATTTACTTTCTCTCTCTAAAGCTTCTCTCTCTAGAAAAACATAGGAAAAAAAACATAAAAAATGACAAATCCACCTGACACGTATTTTAATTTGGAAAATGAAAATGTTAGTCTTACACAGACATCTGCGGCTGCTGAAACTTTGGTTTCTCCAGTCGTCTCAACCCAAAGTTCTAAAAAACAAAAAACTAGGAGGACTTCTGTAGTTTGGACACATTTTAAAATCATAACACAAGTAAATGTTAGGGGTGAGGAACTTGAAATGGCACAGTGCAAATATTGTATGAGACTTTTAACATGCAAGAGTACATGTGGGACTGGGCACCTTAAGAGGCATGCCGAAATATGCACCAAAAAACATGGACCCTTAGATCCTAGGCAAACCCAACTTGGCACTACATTTTTTGAGACTGGATCGAGTTAAGTCTCAAAGTTTACTCCCTTCGTATACTCCAGCGAGTTGGGTAGGGATGGCATGGCCAGGCTCATCACATTGATGGGTCTTCCGATCAGATTTTCGGAAGATCCGAGGGTAGTGCGCATCATGCAGACTTATTTTCAGCCATCCTATCGAAGGATTCCTAGGTCCACATCTAGGAGTGACATACTAAAGATATATAAGTTAGAAAAACAAAAAATAATTAAGGAATTTTTGGCATATAGTGGAGTGGTGTCCGTGACGTCCGATATATGGACATGTCACGATGATTCTTCTTATGCATGTCTCACGAGTCACTATGTAGATTCTAACTGGACAATCAATAAAAAAATATTAGGATTCACTGAGATTCTTCATCCGCATGATGGCCCGACCATTTTTGAGTGTATGATGAAAATATTTAGGAAATATAAAATTCAAAATAAAATTTTTAGTGTCACTTTCCATAATGCTGCGAATAATAGAGTAGCGATCAATATGTTTGTTAGGAATATTAGAGACGCACCATTAGGAGAGATCTTTCATGTCAGATGCATTGTCATGTGATTAACTTGATAGTTCAAGCGGGCACGAAGGTGTGTTCACCCACGTTGGAAAATATACGCAATGCACTCAAGTATATTCGCACTCCTCGCAGACAACAAGAGTTTGGTAGTCTCTGTTTGTCTGTGAATCTTAAGAAGAAGAAATTCCAATCGGATGTGAGGCATCATTGGAATTACACGTACCTGATGTTGGAATCATGTGTTGGATACGAACACGTGATATCCGACTACGTCAATAGTAAGAGTGGCGAACTTATTATTGACGACACTGACTGGGCTTCAGGAATTTCATTTATGAAATTCCTGAAGATATTTTATGACACGACAAACATGTGTTCGTCGGTTTATACGCCCACCACTTGCATTGCACTCCGGTGCATATGCAACATTAGTATCATGTTTAGGAAGTATCGAGCGGACCCGACGCTTAGCCATATGGTTGCAGAGATGGAGACCAAGTACCTGAAGTACTGGTCCACCATTCCATCTTTTTATTTTCTCGCAGCATGCATGGACCCTAGGGCTAAGGTGGAAGGGGTTGAAAACACCCTTACTTTCATTTCCTCGTGCATGAACCTAGAAGAGCCACCTGAAGGGTTCATTTACGAGAAGTTGACAGACCTTTTCACATACTACGATACTAGGTATGGTGGTGGTGGTGGTGAGACTGTGATTACGGACATTGATACCTTGTTCGGAGATGACGATTATTCCATTAACCTAGCGAGGGGAAAACGTAGGAGTGGACCATCACATAGGAGCAAGCTTTCTTGGTACTTAGATACCGATTACTGCTCAATCCTATCACATTCTGATAATAAGAATCTTGATTTATTATAGTGGTGGAAATCATATGAGTCCACCTATCCCGTGCTATCTAGGATGGCACGGGATCTACTGACTCCTCCGGTGTCGAGCGTAGCATCGGAGTCTGCTTTTTCTGTTGCAGTGAACGTGATTTCGGATAGGAGATCGAGATTACGTCTAGATATGGTTGAGGCATTGTCATGTTTGAAGGATTGGGAGGAATCGAGGTTTAGCATCCGTGATCGTGCTGAAGCTGGGACTGTGACAGACTCTGTAGTCGCATCCAATCCACTATGATGGCGGAGGAGTTGATTGCCGATGATGATGATCCATATGATACTGATCTTGATGTTGCGGCTGATGATTCTAATGATATGCCGCTTGACGATTGATGCTCATCTGCTCTTTTTTTTCGATGTTTTTTTATTTATTTTATTTATATGCTTTATTTGTACTTTGTACCATACGTTGTGTTGAAATTTATACTTGTTTTGTTCGGACCATCGGTTTCAAAAGCATGATTGGTAATTTTTCATTTGTATAGTTTTTTTTTTTTAATTTTAATTTTTACTAACATAATGTATTTATTTATTTTTTTTATGATTTAAATTTTATTTAAAAAATTAATAACTTTAAATTTTAATATATAATCAATAAATTATAAATATAAAAAAAAGCTAAACTAAATTGAATTTGATAAAAAAAAATTTCTAATATTTGTTTGTTTTATTTAATTTTAATTTTTAAAATTTTTACAAAAAATTATATTTAATAATTAATACTCTATAACTATACGGTTACTTAATCAAAAAATTTACAATAAAAAAAAATTAATCTGCCATCTGCCTGTCCGTCAACGGTCAGCCCGTGCGGCGGTGCAGCCTCCCAGACCCCGGTGACCCGGTCCCGCATCACGGCTCCTGCCTGCCCGGCCGTGCCGCCTGGCCTGTATGGCCAAGGCATGCCCGAGGGGGCCTGGCACGGCCTTGCCGTGCCTACGGGCCGTGCCGTGCCCGGCATGGCATGGTAACACGATCGTGCTCTAGAAAAACGGGCCGTGCCGTGCCGGGCCGGCCCGTTTGACACCTCTAACCAGATAAACACGAAGTTCTCTGGCTGGAGGGGGTAGTATCTTATATCATTCTATATGCTTTTATAGAATTGCAGTTTATATTACAAGTTCGATATGCTTGTTATAGAATTGTAGTGTGTTGCTAGTATACTTACAAGGATCATGTACTATAGTTTATATTTCATTTGTTGTGCATAGAATTGCAGTGTGTGTGTTGTTCAGTGCTGCTATTGGCAGATATTTCCCCGGTCCTGAGGGGAGGTATTGGCAGTATTATGTTTTGTGCCGTGTTTTATTAATAATTGCAGGTTATGTTATATGCTCTTGATGCATAGTAGTTGTTGGTGAGGCTGTTATGTTTCTGGAGTTGAATTTTAGATAAAAGTAGATGTCCGAGCTTGCAGAATAGTGAAGCGGATAAACATGAAGTTTGCTGGCTAGAGAGATTATTTGGAATAGTTGGTTTAAATAGCAGAGATATAATACATTGAAGAAAACCCCTCGCTGAGTTGGAGATAACCTAAAGAAGGGCCAGACACTGGATCTTTTGAAGCTTAGGAGCGATGAGAAAACACTTTTTTATTTTTGTTCTCATGGGAGCACGAGATACGGAGGAAGAGGGGCAGTTTATGAAAGCTTGAGGAAGATGCAAAACTCGGGAATGAGTCGGGAGGAAATTCAAAGGATCTCAATAATAAAGGATATTTAACGTGGGACAAAGCTGGAATAAGAATTATTTCAGTTCAGAAGCCGGGATAAACATGACAAAAAAGAAATAAAAATGAAGGATGTTGTAATTGAAATCAAAAGAAGTTTGAAACTCAATATTTATTGTTTTTAAGTTTATGAGTAGAAAAGGTGTAAGAGGGATAAGGGTAGATGTAGGTTGTAAAAATCGTATTCCTCTGCCAAAAGAGAGGGCTATTAATAACCTTAAAAAAAATTGATTTATAGATAGAGATAAAGATATAGATATAACGATACACATATTTATAGATATATTGATAAACAAATAAATAGATAGATTGATAGAAATATTGATAGATAGTTGACATATAGATTGACAGACAAATTATTATCTAATTTGGATTTTCTAGCATCATTAAGATCATTACAACGACGCTCAGAAGAAGGAACCCTCGGCGATACAGAAGCGATTTCCCTAAAACTTCCATCGTTGTGCAAAATTAGCTCTACTCGAAGCTCTCATCGAGTTAAAGAAATGGATTACTTAGTTAATAAGAAATCCTTTTTCGATTTTTACAAGAAGTCCGCGCAAACAGTAACAGCTCCTTCGGAATCTCACGCAAAAATTATCGAGGAACCCTCGTTAATTTTTTCTACCGAAGATATTCAGAGGCTTACTGAACCCCATAAGTTCATGCTTGTGGGAAAATTTTCACATGGAAGGCCTCGCGTTGATGATATTCGTGCATTTTTTGAATCATTGAAGCATAAGATGTTGATTAAAATCGGCCTCATCGATGATAAACATGTGCTGTTACAACTATTTTCCGAAGAAGATTTTCATCAAATTTGGCTAAGAGGTATCTGGTATATCATGGGATTTCCCATGAGAACTTTCAAATGGTCAACAAACTTCTCGAGTAAGGAAGAATCATCGGTGGCACCGGTATGGTTCCTGTTTCCCTTGCTACCGATACATTATTTTGATAAATTCGCATTATATCACATTGCTTGTACGCTCAGTTCTCCTCTTCTTCTTGATGGTGCTACGACCACTCTAAACAGGCCAAGTGTAGCTCGTATTTGTGTTGAAACTGATATACCAAAACCAATTCCCTCACGGATATGGATTGGAAACAATGAGGGTGATGGTTTCTGGCAGCAAGTAGTTCCAGAGAACTTACCATCATACTGTATCTGCTGTAAAAAATTGGGGCATGGCTTGGAAAATTGTTTAGTTAAAAAAAGAAGGGAGGAAGTGAATCAAAAGAGAGAGGAGAGGTCAATGAATGCAAGAGAGAGAGGCATGTCAGTTAAATACCAAAAAAACATCAAGATGAACACACTGTCGGAACAGAAGAACAGAATATAGAAGGAACTGAATTTAAATTAATTGAATATAGGATTTCTAATGAAACAGAAAACATGGTAGAAAAAACATTAGAGACAATAAAAAGAACATAAATAATTAAAAAAAATCAGAACTGAACAAAAGAACAAGAGCGTACATGAAAAATAAAATTAAAATAAACAAAGGATGGGCAGTCCCTATTGTGGACTATTCGGAAGAAGAACCAGAAACAAAAAGTTTAACCTCCCTTTTTATAGATGGAGAGGATAATCTGCAGAAAATAAGATTATTTAGAGATGACATAAATATAGATAAGCTTAAACAAAAAATGGGTAATAAAGACTGGGCAATGGAGGAATTAAAGATAATGTCAATTCAAATGGGAAGAGATTGGAAAGAAGAAAGAAGCGAAGATCTAGTTTCAATAAGAAAATCAAAAAATATGAAAAAATATAAAAATAGAACATATGGAACCAAATGCACCTCTAGAGCTCAAGCTAAATCTATAATTAATGTATAATTATATTTACTGGAATATAAGGGGAAGAGCGAATATTCCCTCAAGAAACAGATTGAAAAAATTGATTTATATGCACAAAATCAATCTTGTAGCAATAGCTGAACCTATGGTGGATAAGGATCAGCTAGGACTCTACAAAACTATGCTAGGATTTGCCCATGGATATGCAAATGAAAATGGAAAAATTTGGTTAATTTGGAAAAATAACCTAAACATAATAATATTAATAGAAACAAATCAGTTAATAAATTTTAGTTTGAGTCAAGATGTAAATGAAATAATCACTATAGTTTATGCTAAAAATAAAAGAGAAGAGCGAAAAGAATTATGGGAGGATATGGGGAAAATATTTAAAGAAAACAAGCCATGGATTATATGGGGAGATTTCAATGTAGTAAGAAGCACTAAAGAAAAGAAAGGTGGAAAAACACCAAATAAGAAAGCCATGATTCACTTTAATGATACAATAAATAAAACTAACTTAATTGAGGCCAAATTCTTAGGATCTTCCTTCACATGGTGCAATAACTGGAAAAGGAAAGGTTTAATTTGGGCCAGATTAGATAGAATCTTTTATAACCTTAATTGGCTAGAGAATTATGACTCTGCAGAAGTGAAACATTTAAATATAACTTGTTCTGATCATAGTCCACTTTTAATCACCATTAAAAACTCTTCCAATAAAGGAGGATCCTTTAGATTCCAAAATGCCTGGAGTTTACATCATGATTTTTTGAATTTAGTAAAAAAATCCTGGAATAATGAGGCATCTGGAAATCCTATGTAAGTTATAAATAATAAGCTAAGTAGATTAAAAACTGAATTAAAAAAATGGAATAAGGAAATATTTGGAGATATAAATAAAAACATAAAAGATGCAGAAGAATTAGTATTAAATAAAGAATTAGAATTTGAAAAAGATCAAAGTTTAAATAATAGATATGCATTAAGTAAGGCACAAGCTGAGTTAAAACTCAAACTTGTAATGGAAGAGGTGTTTTGGAAACAAAAATTGAAGATAAAATGGCTAAAAGAAGGAGACAAGAACACGAAGTTTTTCCAAAAAGCAGCTAAACTAAAATATCAGAAACACAGAATTGGGGGCATAAAGAATAAAAAGAAAGAATGTGTAGTTAAAGATATAGACATTCAAACTTACTTTACAGATTTCTTTAAAAATCAACTAAGTAATAAAAATGAGATTAAAGGAAATAGCTTGTTAGAAAAGATAGAATACAGAATATCAAAAGAAGATAATAATATGCTAATTAAACATGTAGAAGATGAAGAAATAAAAGCAGCCATTTATAGTATGAACAAGGAGAGCGCAGCCGGACCGGATGGATGGAATAGTTGTTTTTTTCAAATCTGTTAGGACATAATTAAAATGGACATAAACAAAGCTATTAATAGCATATTCTATGGAACTGAAATAGGGAAAGTGTGGGGAAGTTTTCACATAGTTCTTATTCCAAAAATAGAAAATCCACAAACGGGGGAGGATTTCAGACCTATCAGCATATGTAATTCAATATATAAAATTCTAGCAAAAATATTACAAAATAGATTACCTATATACTGCCTAAAATTATTTCAATAGAACAAACCGGCTTTTTGAAAAATAGATTAATTATGGAAAACATATGTTTGGCCAAGGAAATGTGTAGAGAAATAGGAACAAAAACAAGAGGACAAAATGTTATAATAAAATTAGATTTAGCTAAAGCCTTTGATAGAGTTGAATGGAACACACTCTACTTTATTATGAGAAAAATGAGTTTTTCTGAAACATGGATAGATCTGATTTACAAGTGCATATCTAACACCTGGGCCAGAATAATAACGAATGGAAAAATTGGAGAGGAAATAAAACCAATTAGAGGTTTAAGACAAGGAGATCCACTCTCTCCATCTTTATTCAATTTATAGTTAGAACTATTAATAGTTAACATTAAAGATAAAATGGAGAAAGGATTGATAGGTTCATTCAGACAACCAAAAAACACTCCACTTGTGAGTTGTCTGGCATATGCAGATGATGTAATGATTTTTACTAATGGTAGTAGTAGATTATTACAAAATCTGATGAGCTTATTAAAATGTATGGAAGATGAAACTGGTCAAAAATTGAATAAAAGAAAATGTCAATATATGATATCTTATAAATCCCCTCTAGCATTTACTCATAGAATTAAAAAACTTACTGGTTTTTCACACAAAAAAGGTGAAATTATCTACTTGGGCTGCCCGGTATATGAAGGCAAATTTAAGAACGAATATCTAGAATTTCTAGTAAATAAACTGAAAAAGAAAATATCGGGATGGAAGGAGGAATTTTAAAGTTTAGGGGGAAGAATCACACTAATAAAACATGTCTTAGAAAGCATGTTAATGCATAATATTATGATTATCAAACCCTCTTGTAAGCTGATGAAAAATATAGAAAAAGAATTAGCTAACTTTTTATGGGGAAAAAAGGAAGGTAAATATAATATACACTGGAAAAAATGGAGAGATTTATGTTTTCCCAACCAAGAGGCTGGTTTGGGCTTTGTTAATCTAGCAGACTTAGCTAAAGCATGGGCTAGTAGGAGATGGTGGAGACTAAAAGAAAATAATACATTATGGTCTAAATTTATGAGAGCAAAGTATTGTTTAAAAGATGATACTGACAATGAAAAAAAGAACAAAAGTAAAAGCACATAGGTCTGGACACAAATGCTCAAACAAAGAGAGATAGTTGATAACCACTCTAAACTCACTAATAAAGGATGGAAATGAACATTAACACAAGATGGAATTTTTTCGTTTAAATCAGTTAAAAACTTAATTAGAAATAAGCAAGAAGAACATATATTATTTAAATGGGCTTTGAAAAATGACAATCCACAAAAAATTAAAACTTTTATGTGAAAAGTCTTGTCCAACATAATTCCAACAGATACAAATATAAAAAATAAAGGTGTTCAACTAGTATCTAGATGTGAGTGTTGTACATCTGAGATAGAAACACTAGATCACCTATTTTCAAAAGGTAAAGTTCTGAAATATGGAAGAAATTAGGAATAGAATTACATATAAAATATGAACATAGTAACCTAAAAGGCAGACTTCAAAAATTGCTTAAACAAAAAGTGTCAAGTCCTGCTCAGAAATGGATTAAAAATAATGTCCTGCTAATAGCTATCTGGTGCATTTGGAAGGCTAGAAACTACAGTAGATTTGAAGGTAGAAATATGATTATAGAGGAAATCTGGAAGGAGATAAAGGAGGAAACATGGAAAATTTCAGAAATTCATCCTATAGATTCACAGGATAAGAGCATAGATAGAGACATTATAAATCACTGGAAGCTAAAAAAGAAACAACCAAAACTATTTAAATTCATGGGTATAAAATGGGAAAAACCACCGAAAGGAAGATTAGCATTAAACACAGATGGTAGTTTTGATAGAGACATAGGAGCAACGGGAGGAAGAGGAGTAATCAGAGACTTAGAAGGAAAGCTAATATTAGCTTTTACTAGAAAGATTTCAGCTTCATCAGCTCTTCATGCTGAGATTTTAGCATTAAGAGAAGGTATTATATTATGCAAAAAATTAAACATTAAAAATATAGATATTCAAATAGATTCAAAAATACTAGTTAACTTAATTAATAGAAAAGATTCAACATGGAGATACGATGAGGAAATAGAAGAAATACAGCAGGAATTAAAATCATTAGACTATAACATAAAACATATTTTTAGAGAAGCAAATGCATTAGCTGATGGTTTAGCCAAAGAGGGTAAAAAGATAGGTGATCAAGAATTTAAGCAAGGTTTTTTACTGAAAAAATATAATGGTATAATAAATTTAGATAGTAAAGAAACTAATTACATTAGGAGAATTAGAGAAATCCATTGAGATTTATTTTCACCTTTACTTTGCTTGCTTTTGTATTTCTAACCATTTTAGATAATGATACAGCTTGTTAAAGAATTTACCCGGCCTTGAGGAGAAATTCCCACTTACATAGAATGGTTAAGAAGGTGATATGGTAATAAAATTATTCTATAAAATGGGATAGAGTAGGGACAGGAATATAAATGTTAGGAATGTAGGCTATCTTTTTTTTGCAGATATAAGAAAGAGAACAGAGCAAAGTTGGACAAAATGGTTATGCTTATTGGTTTAGCTATTTATGTCATGGGAGTCTATATATTTTGGTTTTGTTTAATTGGTTTGGAAGTCTATGTTATAAAGGGCTTTTTATGCCTGTTTTAAGAATTAAATGAGTCAAAGGTGGTCTGTGTTAAAGTCTGTGTTATAAAGGGATTTTTATGTGATGTCTGTATTATGTATGTAAGTCTACAAGTTAGTAAAGAAGTCTGTCTCAAAGTGACATGGAAGAAGAACAAAGGATACACGGCTGGATTCAATGGTATGTTGTAATATCACATCAAGATTAAGTCTAGCAATAGATAAAGATACAAAAGCAAATAGATTACAGGAACAATGGAAAAGATACCAGAAAAGATAAGAAAGAAAACCTCTTGAACTATGATGTTTTAAAACATAAGGGAAAGGGGGGAATTGGGTGCAATAACATAAAGAATTTCTGGTTGTATGCAGGAAATTCCAAGTTGCCACAAGATTGAAACAAATATGATATTGAAGATATAAATATGGCAAGAAGATTGTGCATTCAAGGATATCTCTCATGTTCCACACAAATGATAACAAAGAAGGATAAAAGAGGTTATATTCAAGAAAAGGAAAAGATCTATCTAAAAGTATAGGAAAACAGATTATTGGATATAAAATTTTAGGAAAGTCTTTTATTTCTAGTTATTAAGAATGGGTGTAAAAGGGAAAGGGGTAGACGTAGATTGTACAAATGGTATTCCTCCGCCAAAAGAGAGGGTGATAATTAATAAATAATATTTATAAAAAAAAAAGATTGACAGACAAATTGGTAGATAGATTAATATAGAGATTCATAGATTGATTGATAGGTTGATTGATAAATAGATAGATAGATAGATAGAGAGATAGACAGATAGATAGATAGATAGATAGATAGATAGGTAGACAGATAGATAGATAGATAAGTCAATTTTTAGATAAATAGATAGATAGAAAGATTGTTTGATTGATTAATAGATAGATTATTAGATAGATAGTTTGATTCATTAATAGAAAAATAGTCAAATATACAGATTGATAAATTGATTGAAAGCCATATAGATAGACAAATAGACTAATAGATAGACTAATAAATAGATAAATAGATGGATAGATAAATAGATAGACAAATAGATATAAAGATAAATAGAAAGAAAGAAATATAGATAGATAGATAGATAGAAAAATAGATAGATAGATAGTTAGACAAACAAATAGATAGATCAATAGATAGATTTATAGACAAATCGATGGACAAATATATAGATAGATAGATAGTCAGATTGATAATTAGATTGAAAGATAGATTTAAAGATTAAATGATAGAGAGATCGATAGTTAGATTGATAGACAAATTAATAGATAGATTGGTAAATAATTTGAGGGATAGATTGATAAATAGATTGATAAATAGATTGATAAATAGATATATATATATATATATATATATATATATATATATATATATATATATATATAGTCATTTAGATAGATCGAGAGATATACAAATAGATAAAAAATTGAAAGATAGATATATATATAGATAGACAAATAGATATTCATATAGTTAGATAAATTAAAAGAAAGATTGAATTATTAATAAATAGATAGATGTATAGACAAATAGATAGATAGATCATTTAGAAACATAGATAGATAGATAGATAGATAGACAAATAGATAGATAAACAAATAGATTGACAGATAGAAAGATAAATATATAGATTGATAGACAAATAGATAGATAGACAAATAGATAAACATATAGATAGACAGATATACACACAAATAGATAGATAGATAGACTGACAGATAGATAAATAGATATTTAAACAAATAAATAAACTCATAGATATATAGATAGATAGACAGATAGAGAGAGACAAATAGATATTAAAATATATAAAAAGATAGATAGATAGTTTGATTGATAGATAGATAGATAGACCGATAAATAGAAAAATACATAGATCGATAGATAGATAGTCAGAGAGAAAGATAGACAAACCGATTGACAAACAAAAAGATAGACATATAAACAAAAAGATAGATAGATAGATAGATAAATAGAAAGATAAATAGGAAGATAGACAGGTAGATAGACATTTAGATAAACAGATAGACAAACATATATATAGATAGATTCATTGATAGATAGACATATAGATAAACAGATAGATAGACATATAGAGAGACATATATACAACTTATAGAAAAACACATATAAAATAGATATATTGATATTTATATAGACAAATTGACATATAAATTAACAGAAAGTTAGATAGACAAATAGATAGTTAGATAGACAAACAAAGATATATATAGATATTTAGATAGATAAATAGATAGTTAGATAGATAGACAAATAGTTTGGTTGATAGATAGTATGACAAATAGGTTGACAGATAGAAAGATAAATAAATAGACAGACAAACTGATTGATAGACATTCAAATAGTAAGACAAATTGATTGGTTAATTGATAGATAGATAGACAGATAGATAGATAAATAGATATACATATAGATAGGAAGATTGATAGATAGATTTATAGACAGATTGCTCGACATATTTATAGACATTTTGATAGATAGATAGATTAATAGATAGATTGATCGATAGTTAAAGATATAGATATATATACACACACACACACACACACACACACACAAAAAGAGAGATTAATTGATAGATGGATAAAAAAATCAATAGATAGATTGGTAGAAAGATTGATAGATAGATTGATAGATAGAATGATATATAGATTGATAGATAGAATGATAGATAGATTCATAGAGAGATTCATAAATTGATTGATAGATTGAATTATAGACAAATTGAAAGACAAATAGATAGATAGATTGATAGACAAATATATAAATAAATAGATAGATATTTAGATAGAAAAAATTTAGATAGATAAATAAATAAACATCTAGATAAATAGATAGATAGATAAAAAAACATATAGATAGATAGATAGACAGATACATAGACAAAAAGTTTGATAAATTATTAGAAAAATAGATAAAAAAATAGATTGATAGATGGACAGATAGATAGACAAATAAATAGATAGAAAGATAGAAAAATATATAGACAAATAAATGAACATATTAATTGAATAGATAGATAGAAAGATAGACAAATAGATAAATTGATAGATAGAGAGATAGTGAGATATGCACACACACAAACATAGACAGATAGACAGAGAGATAGATAGAAAGATAGACTTATATATAGATAGAATGATAGAATCATAGATCATTAGATAGAAAGATTTATAGATAGATAGACAAATAGATAGACAGATACTCTTATACATAGATTGATAGTCATATTGATAGATAGATTGAAAAAGAAATAAATAGGCATATATATAGAATGTTTGATAGAAAGATACATAGTCAGATAGATAAACATATAAATATATAGAAAGATATAACAATAGAATATTAGATAGATAAATAGTCATATAGATAGGCATAAAGATAGATAGATAGATAAACTGGTAGATTGCCATATTGATTGTCAAAAATATATACAGATAGATAGGTAGATAGATATATAGATACATAGATAGACAAATAGATAGACAAATAAATAGACGAATAGATAGACATATATTTGATAGATATATATATAGATAAATAAATAGATAGACAAATATATAAACAGGTAGATTGAAAAATAATTAAACAAATAGAAATGTAGATCGATATATAGATAGATACATATAAAGATAGACTTATATATAGATAGATAGTTATTCAAATAGATAAGAAAGATAGATTAACATATAGATTGATAAATAGATAGACAGATAGAAAAATAGATAGATAGATTGATAGACTGATAGATAGATAGAAAGAAAGTTAATTATATAGATAGATAACTGATAGATAGACATTTAGAAAGTTAATTATATAGATAGATAGGTAGACACATAGATAGACAAATAGATAGATAAATAGGTATACAAATAGATAGATAGATAGATAGATAGACATATAGATTGATAGATTGATTGAATTTAGATAGACAAATATATAGACTAAAGAAATATAGATAGAGAGATAGTTAGACAGAATGATAGACAGATTGATATACAGATAGACAGACAGACAGATAGAAAGAAAGATAGATAGATAAATAGATAGATAAACAATTAAACACATAGAAAGACATATAGATAGATAGACAGACAGTTATATATATATATATATATATATATATATATATATAGAAAGGTAGATAGATAAATAGATTGATAGATTGATAGACAAATTTATATACAATTAATAATAGAAGATTGATAGATAGATTAAAAGATACATTGATAGATAGATTAAATGTAAGATAGATAGACAGATTGATATAAATCTTGATAGAAAGGTATAGAGATAGATAGATAGATAGGAAAATTATTAGATAGATTGATAGATTGATAGGCAGATGGATAGATAGGTAGATAGATAAATAGATATATATATATATATATATATATACACACACACACATATATATACACACATAAATAAATAGATAAATCGCCAAATAGATAGATAGACTAATAGATAGATTAATAGATAGATAGGCAGTTATATAGATTGTAAATAGACATATAGAAATAAAAATATATAGACATATAGATAGATAGATAGATAGACACAGAAACAGACAGACAGATAGACCAAAAGATTGACAAATAGATATAGACAGATAGAGAGATAGATAGATAGCCATATAGATAAATTCACAAAATGATAGACAGATATAGATAGATAGATAGATAGATATATAAATAGATAGATATATTCATAGTTAGATGGATCGTGAGTTGGATAGATAGATAGATAGACAGATAGATATATGGATAGATAGATAGTCAAATAGATAGATAGATAGACAGATAGAAAGTCTAATAGATAGACAAATAGATAGAGAAATATATATTCAGATAGATAGATAGATATATTGATAAATAGATTGATTGATTGGTAGAAAAATAGAAAGATAGACATATAGGTAGATAGATTGATTGATTGATTGATAGACAAATAGATAGATAGATCAATAAATAGATAGAAAGATAGTTAGATTGATAGATATACAAATAAATAGACATATTTATAGATTGATCGATAGATAGATATTAAGAATGATAGATAAACTAATAGAAAGATAGATAGATAGACAATTAGAAAAAGAGATCGATAGATAGATAGATAGTTACAAAGATATGCAAATAATTAAACATATAGATATATAATCATATTGATTTTTCAGATAGATATATAGATAGTTAGACATATAGATATACACATTGATAACTACAAAAAAATATCTATTTAGCTAAGGAAATTTAACTAGGCATAAATTTCATAGATAAATTAGCTAGGGATTAGCTAAGGTATAACAATGGATTTTTTATTTTACAATAAATTAAAATTTTGTGATGGATTAGTGATGAAAATGTTTGAATAAAAATCTTCCACCACTAAAATTATCATAGATATTCGCTCAAAGAGAAGATGGAAATTTAGCGATGGAATTAGAGATGAAATATCCGTAGCTAATTAGAACGAGATAGAACCCATCACTAAATAATTATCTAAATTTATTTTTTTATGATTTTATATATAATTGAAAGCGATTATTCCTTAAATATTTATTTTCTCAAAATATATGCATTTAGTTAGGGATTTTCCCTATCTATTTGGATTACTGATAATTTCCATCGCTAATCTTTAATGATTTAATTTTTTAAGCATTATTTATTTTAATATTTTATCTAATTTTCTATATTAAAGGTATGGCATGGTCTATAGGTGAGCGATCCTTGAAAGACACAATCTCTTCATATAATAATAGAAATATATATTATAAAATAAAATTTTAATAAATATATAAATACGACTAAAAATTTATTTTAAATTAGACTAAAATAACTTTTTTTATTATAAATTAATTAAAAATTATACAAAATTTTTTTCTAAAATTTTTAATTATGATATTTAAATATTTGTATTAAAAAACATTATATAATTTATTATATAATTATAATACTTTTTTAAATATTTTAATTAATAAATAAACATAAATAAGAATAACTACTAATAAAAAGTTAAAATAAACAATTTTTTGATTAAATATAAAAATTTATAAAAATATATGAATTAATGAATAAACAAGCAAACATTTATATTATTAAAGTTAAAAAAAAATTTTTTTTGATTATAAGAATCTTTTAAAATATAATGACTAAAAGATTTGCAATTTTTGAATAATAAAAAAAATTCAAATTTTTCATAAAATTAAAAAAAAATAAGTTGATATTTAAAGATTAATACATATATGCTTTAAATACATCAAAAAAATTTTGATGATTTAAAAAATGAATATCTTAGTGTGTTTATTAAATGAACACTTAAATTATTCAAATTTATAATAACTAAAAGATTCAAATTTTATGCCTTTATAATTATTCTTATTATATTAATAAAAAATAAATTGAATTCTTATAAATTTATAACCATTATATATATATATATATATATATGAAATACTTTATTATTATATATTATTATTTTATTTATTAATGAAATAATATCAATTATGGTTAAATAAAAATCTATTTCATTTTTTTTATTTAAATTATTTATTGTTTATAATTTTAGTTTACTTTTATATTTTTTGTATCTTTATTTTCTATTTATTTACATCCAATTTAGTATTTATAGTTTCCTTGTCAAAAAATCCTAAGGCATTAAGCACTTATCATTTTTTCTATCTTTCAATGATGAAGAGAGGAGAAGCAAAACGGGACTAAGGGAGCAACCTACAAAATCTATCTCTTCTTGTTACCAGGTAATATTATCTTATCTCTTCTCCTTCAGAATGTATATATATATATATATATATATATATATATCTCTCTCTCTCTCTCTCTCTCTCTCTCTCTCTATCTCTATCAATTTAATTACCATTGGTAGATTTTGGTTGTTATAGAATATTCTGGTTTGATTTTTTTCTCCCAATTTTCCTTCTTTTTTCTTCTATTTTAATATCACTTATATGATTTTTACTCTACACTAGTAATGAAACAATAAATGGTCAGTCTAAACTTTGTTCTCTTACTATTTAAATTTTTAGGGTTTTAAATATTTCAAATACAAATTGTTTGCATATTGTTTTCTGCTTCTGTAACTTAAAAAAATTATGCTTAATGTTTTTTACTTCTGTAACTTAAGAAAAAAAAACTTAATGTTTATTAGTTATAGTTTTATTGTCTCCAAAAATATTATAAACAGATAATATTATATTTAAACTTTTATACTTTTATATAATCATATGACAATATATATAAATGTCTATACTTTAATATATATAAATATATTACATTATATATAAAAACCGATATGTTTATATAAACTTATAATGTTATATATAAATATTTATACATATGTATTAATTTTTATAAATATCTATCCAACATTTATATAAAACTATCCATTTATATAATTTTATATATCATTATATAACATATAAAATGTTTATACATTATTGTAAATATTTATTAACATATTAATTCTTATATAAATATATAAAATTTATAATGTTTATATAAATGTGATATATATATTATATAAAATTTATAAAAGTGTTCCATATATATAATTATATATAAATAACATTTATAAAAATATTTAAGAACAAATATTATATTTAAACACTTGTATAATTATATAATCATATGTCATTATATATAAAAGTATTTATATCTATATTAATTATTATGTAAACTAATTTTATAACTATATGTATTACTAGACAAAAATATTTTTTTAACTATATAATAATTTATAACTATATGTATAATTCAATATAACTATATTTCTAATAAAATATACTATATGTATAATAATATATAACTATATATAATTGTATTTTACTAGATGTATAACTATAAAAATGTTATATATAATTATATCTTTAACTACATATACATATATATATATCTATATGTGAATAACTATATATAAATATTTGTATAACTATGTAACACTCTATATAATTAAATATAACTATATTTGTAACTATGTATACATATATGTATTCATATAATTAAATCTATATATTTGTTTATAATGTAGTATACATTTATGTATAACTACTTATAACTACTTGTATGAATATATCTATATATAACTATATGTTTAACTATATATAACTTTATTTTTAACTATGTATACTATAGGTATAAGAACATATAACTATAAATAATTATCTTTGACTATATGTATAACTAAAAAAATAGTATACATAACTATATTTAAATATATAAATAACAATATATATTCAATATACATTTTTATGTATTAGTATATAAAAATATATTTTACTATATCTATACCTATACATAACTATATGTATAAATAAATAAAATTAAAAGAAAAAATCGATATACTTACATGTATAAATATAAGTATAACTATATGTGTAAATATATGTAAAACCACATGTAATTATATTTATAATTACATGTATAACAACATACGACATTTTTTTTAACTACATGTGTATAACTATATATAAATATATGTATTACTATGTAACACTCTATATAATTAATTATAAATGTATTTATAACTATGTATACATATATGGTAATCTATATATTTATTTATAACTTTGTATACATTTATGTATAGCTGCATATACTACTTGTATGAATATATCTATATATATCTATATGTTTAACTATATATGACTCTATTTTTACCTATATATACTATAATTATAATAACATATAACGATAAATAATTGTCTTTGACTACCTGTATAACTATAAAAACATTTTACATAACTATATTTAAATATATTATTAACAATATATATTTAATATACATTTTAATATATTTGTATATAAAAATGTATTTTACTATATCTATACCTATAAATAATTATATGTGCACATATATAAATTTATATAAAAAAATATATATCTACATGTAAAAATATAAGTATAACTATATGTGTAACTATATGTATAACAACATGTAACTATATTTATAATTACTGTATAACAACATACAACATTATGTTTAACTACATGTGTATAACTATATATAAATATTTGTATAACTATGTAACACTCTATATAATTAAATATAACTATATTTGTAACTATGTATACATATATGTAAATCTATATATTTGGTTATAACTTTGTATATATTTATGTATAACTACATATAACAACTTGTATGAATATATCTATATATAACTATATGTTTAACTATATCTAACTATTTATAAATACATATACTAATTATATAATAACATATAATTATAAATGGGATATTACTAATTTGTTGCACTAACTTGAAATTAAATGGCAAAAGATATAATATCAACAATATCTAAGCACATAGCATTGGTTCGATATAGCATACTGTTGAAATAAGTGTCGTACTCTTACTTAATCCCACCCCTTGGGCCTCTAGCTCATATATGAACTTATGTATGACAAAAGATGTAATATATGATAGGTTTGTATAGAAGAAATATGTTTGTTCTTTTTTGTTTTTCCTCATTCTAACACTACATTCTCTATGTGTCTCTCTCTCCCTCTATCATTCTTTCTGTGCCACTCTCTCTCCCTCTTTTTCTTTTTGTGTCACACACTCTCTCTCTTTCTCTCTCTCTCTCTCTTGCTATTTTCTTTCTTGCAGTATTTCTTTTTTGCTTTTTCTTTTTCTCTCTCCATCTCCCTCTCTATCTCTCTCCCTTCTCTTTCTCTCTCTCTCTCTCTCTCTCTCTCTCCCTTCTCCCTCTCTCTCTCTCTCCCTCCCTCTCTCTCTCCCTCTCTCTCTCTCTCCCTCTCTCTCTCTCCCCCTTTCTCTCTCTTCCCCATTTCTCTCTCTTTCTCTCCCTCCTTTCTCTCTCTCAACAAAGAAGTGCAGACATAACTATTGTACCAGTATTCCAAGAAGATGACATAAATAATATTGAGCATGTGCATGTAGATGATGATCTAGTAAATTTATGTGACTCAAATGGTGGCCTAATAGAAATTAGAGATGATCAATTTCTATCAGAAGATGAGTTGGAACTTCCATCAAAATCAGACGAAATGTCAGAAGATCAATTAGAGAATGATAATTATGTCGATAATTAAATCGGTATAATTGTATTATAATATTAAACTATCATAAACTTTCTATATTTTGATGAAATCTATTAATGTTATTATTATAAAATGCATGGTTCTTCATCATATCTCTATTATTTATTCTGTGTTAATATTTTTTGTATAGTAGATGACCCCTAAAGGATGTGGCCATGGTGGACGTGGACAAGACATATAATGGACCAAATTTATCTAGTATTTTATGCCATGTTGCAAATTTATTATCATATCATACCCACCATATCCAGAGTTAAACATCACAAACATAATCTCCATTTTTATCGCCATCACCATCATTGACACCTTTACTATCACCTTTATCAGATATAAGCCCACCACCCATTGTCCTTCCTGCAAACACTTTTGATCCATCACCATCTTATACACTACATTTTACACCGATAGTTACCTCATTTATAAAATCATCGATGTCATCAAATATTGTGCCTTCTTCTGCATTCAGTGTTAAGTTAGTAATTGAGATTGTGGATGAGAGGTATAAGAAATATTAAAATATTACTAGAATAAAATATTATGATGATCCTGTTAATAATATTTTTATATATAGTTATGATTTGCTTTTTTTTCAATGTTATTAATTTACCTGTATAGTTTTATTCTATCTCTCAAGTGTTCGGCTATAATTACAAAGTCTTTTAAGAAAATTGTTTATTCTAAAACATTATCATGTAATAAAGTTTCTGAATCGACAAAAAAGTCTAATTTTAATGACTTCGGGTAAAAATAATGAAACAAAAACATTGAAAATTAAGTATCTACTTAGTTGACTATTATGTTGGTTTTTATTCAAGCAGCAAATAATTATGTCCTTGTTATTAATATAAATTTTTTTGTGATATTTCTATATATAGAATAAATGCACATGGGCACTCAAACTTGATGGAAAGATAAAGTCATTATGAGAGAGTAAAACTACTGAATGCTATTCTGATTTTGTCCATAAATTGAAGAATATAAAAGAAAGAGCTAAATTTATATTCGAGTATGACTAGTCCGAGTGACTTAAGTATTGGGAGGAGCTAGATGTTAAAAAAATCATAGATTACCAGCAAAAATTAATGAACTAGGGTAGCCAAACTATGTACAGGAATTTCTAGTCACACAGGAGGGTCAAAGTCGATCATTGAGCATGCTCGAGATTTAGTATAATTTTAAAATTTTTATTATTTATATAATTAGTGGTTGTCCTAATAGTCTAAATAAATTTAATCAATGCATGGTTTTATTAATTTTGTTAAATTTTTTATCATTTTTTTATTTTATGAGTTAATAAATACATACTCGAGGCTGGATAATTGAGTCGAGATCCTAATCTTTATGAAATTTTTAGAAAGATGCATGTGAAAAAGCAAATGGTCAGTTTGTTGCCAACAAGTCTCAGATGATTGCTATAAGAATTTGTTATATTAATAAAATATAATAGTACCACATTAAATTTTGAAAGTTGTTTGGAATGCAAAATATAAAACAATTTTATGTATATCTATAATAGTATGTTTAACTATTTTATCACAAAAATTAATGGAGGAATGTGTGACAACTACTTCTCAACAAGTTGAGGATTCTATGGATCTTCAAAAATTGAATATGATTCTATCTATTTAGAGACCATGGGAGATCATAAGGAGCAGCGAGTGTACCATGCCATGCTTGGCCCATCATGGTTCTGTGAGGACAAGCCCGACATGGGCCCCTGGCCCAAAATCCACCGGGTTCAGCCTAGTTCGGCCTGGTTCGGGACATGCCAAAACCCAAATTTTTTTAAAAAAGTATGGATTCACGGCATACCTCCATGCCACCTCCACCCTTTAATGGCTCGACTAGCTTTGCCCATTGGGCGTCGGCTCACCGTGACCGCACTCAGTGTGTGGTCACATCTAACGTTCCCCTAAGCCAGGCCCTCGTGTGGTGCTTGGCACGCCACGTGGGCCAAATTCCCTCGGCCTGGCTGGGCACGACCGGTGCCAGGGTGTGCACGGCACGGGCTCGTGCACAGCATAGTAGCATGCCATGTCGACCTAGGGACAGCCAAATCATGTTGTGCCTTGTGCAGGGCTGGCCGGCCTAGCCTATTTGACACCTCTAATCTATCTATCTATCATTCTGTTAGTCTCATTATCTATTTATTTTTCTATCTATCTGTATATATTTGTCAATATATTTGTCTACCTATTAATCTATATATCTATATGTCTATCTATCTATTTATTTATCTATATGTCTATGTATTTCTTTATCTATCTATCTGTCTATAAATATGTTTATCATTCATTATATTTATCTATATATCTATCGGTCAAACTATCCATTTATCTTTCTTTCTGTCTATTTATCTATCATTCTATCTATTTATCTATCTATCTTTCTTTCTTTCTGTCTGTCTGTATGTATATCAATCAATCTATCTATCTATCTTTGTCTCTATCTATCGATCTCTCTAAATATCTATCTATCTATCTATCAATATGTTGGTCTAGATATCTATCTATCTATCTATATGTGTGTCTATCTATCTATTTATATGTTTATCAATCTGTCAATCTTTTTGCCTATTTATCTATCTATATATTTATCTATCTATCTATTTATTTACTTGTCTATCTGAATGTCTATTTATCACATTATCAATCTTTCTATTTATCTTTCTATCTATCTATTTTGTCATGTATCTTTTTATCTATCTATCTCTCTCTGTATCTATCTATCTATCTATTTGTATATCAATATACCTATCAATCTATCTATCAATCTCTTTATAAATATGTTTATCAATCTATCTATGAATCTAATTTTCAATTGGTTTATCAATATAACTATCAATGTGTATATAAATCAAAATCTTTATATATCTATTATTTTGTATATATATCTATCTATCTATACAACTTTTTATTTTTATGTCTATTTGCCTATATACCAATCTATCTATTATTATATGTATATATATGTCTATCTATATGTCTATGTATCTATCTATCTATTTGTCTATCGATATGTTTATATAATTGTCTATCTATATATCTATATGTCTAACTATCTGTATATCAATCTGTCTATCTATTTGTCTAATTATTTGTCTATCTATATGTCTATATATATGTCTATCTTTTTATCTATATTCTATTTATATATTTGTCTAATTATCTGTCTATTTATCTGGGTATCTATCTGTCTGTCTATCTATCTATATATCTATCTATCATTCTATATATCTATTTGTCTATCTCTCAATTTATCTATCTGACTATTTACTTGTCTAATAATCTATATGTCTATCTATCTATGTATCTTTCTTTCTATCTGCCTATCTTTTTGTCTATCTATATGTCAATAAATCTATCTATCTATTTGTCTATAAATCTACCTATCTATCTGTCTACCTATCTGTCTATCAATAAGACTATCGATCTTTCTATCAAACTGTCTATCTAGCTATCTATCTATCTATCTAACAATCTATCTATGTATATAAATATCAATCTAATATCATTTTATCTGTCTATCTATCTTTCAATCTAATTATCTATCTATCTGTCTATCTATCTTTCAATCTAATTATTTATATATCTGTCTTCAATTTGACTATCTATCTATTAATATCTCTATCTATCTATCTATTAGTCTATCTATCTATCTATATATCTGTATATCTTTTTGTCTATTTATCTTCTATCTATCTATATATCTATCTATCTAACTATCTATGTATCTGCCTACATATCTATCTATCAATCTTTCTTTCAGAGTATCTATCTTTCTATTTATATATCTATTTGTCTATCTATCTATCTGTCTGTCTGTATGTCTGTCTATCTATCTATTTATCTATCTATCTATTTGTCTGTCTATTTGTCTATCTATCTGTCTGTCTTTCTATCTATCTATTTGTCTATTTATTTATTTATCTATCTATTTGTCTGTCTGTCTATTTATCAGTCTATCTATCAGTCTATCTATCTATCTGTCTGTCTGCATATCTATCTATATATCTATCTATTGATATGTCGATGTATCTATCTATCATTCTATTTTTCTATTTATCTTTCTTTCTTTATATCTATCAATCTATTTTACTATCATTTTCTCTATCTATCTATATATCTATATGTATATATATCTATCTATCTATATATCTATTTGTCCATCTATCTTTAAATCTATCTTTCTATTGATCTATCTGACTATCTATATGTCTATCTATCATTCTATTAATTTCTCTAACAATCAATCTATCAATTTGTTTATCAATCTATCTATTAATCTATCTATCATTCTATTTATATATTTGTCTATCTATATATCTATCTATCTACCTATCTGTCGAACTATCTATCTTTCTTTCTTTCTATGTGTCTATCTCTATATCTATCTATCTATCAGTCTTTCTATTTATCTTTTTATCTATATGTCTATCTATTATCACTCTACCTATCTATGTATTTGGCTATCTATCTTTCTGTGTATTTATTTGTCTATCTAGCTATCTATCTATAAATATATCACTTTATCTATCTACCGATCTAACTTTCTATCTATATCTTTATCTATCTATCTATATATCTGGCTATATATCAGTCTATCTATCTATTTATTTATTTGTCTATTTTTTGTCTATCTATCTATCTTTCTACATATTTCTGTATAAATCAATCTATCTATATATCTATTTATCTATCTATCTATCAATTTATATATATCTTTATCTATCTATCTAATAATCTTTCAAACTATCTATCTATCTATGTAACTATTAGACGATATATGTCTAACTAACTTTCTGTCTATCATTTTGTATATCTTTTTGTCTATCTATCGGTGAATAAATAATTCTATTAATCTTTCTATAAATTAGTCAATCAATCAATAAATCTATCTGTCTATAATTCTTTCCATCAATCTATCCTTCTATATGTCTATCAATCTGTCTATCTATCTATCTTTTTATTTATCTATATATCTATCTAATTATCTGTCTACCAATTTGTCTATCTACATGTCTATCAAAGTATCAATTAATCTATATATCAATTTATTTATAAATCTTTATATCATTCAATTACTTATGAATATATATATATATATATATATATATATATATATATCAAAAATGTTTATCTATCTTTCTATGTAATCACCTGTCTATCTATTTTATATCTATCTATCTTTCTATTTATCTATGATTCTATATTTCTATCTGTTAATCTTTTTATCTATCAATTAATATATCTATCTATATATTTGTATATCTATCTGTATATTTATCTATATATTTTTCTCTCTCTCTTTCTATCTATCTATATATTTATTTGTCTATCTATTTATCTATCTATTTTTGTGTCAATCTATCTCACTATCTAATTATCTACCTATTTGTCTATCGATATGTCTATCTATCTGTTTATCAATATGACTATCAATTTGTCTAGCAATCTGTCTATAAATCTTTGTATTAATCTATCTATCTATCTATGTGGCATTCTATATATATATATATATATACACATCTATCTATCTTTTTATCTAACTATCTCTAATCTATCTATCTATCTACCTTTCTAACTATTTTTCTATAAATTTGTCTATCAATCTATCTATGTATCTATGTATCTTTCTATCTTTATATCATCTCTATTGGTTTATCTATTTATCTATCTAATGGTCTATATATATATATATCTATATATCTACATATCTTTATATCTAACTATCTATCTGTCTATTTATCTATATATCTATTTATCTTTCTGTCAATCTATGTCTCTTTATATCTGTCTATCTTATTATCTATATATATATTTATCTATCTACCTATCTATCATCTATTAATCTAT
>JAREIK010002348.1:0-38530 GCA_029783825.1 Sapria himalayana | reverse complement strand
TTATCTATCTACCTATCTATCAGTCTATTAATCTATCTATTTATCTGTATTTGTATCTATCTATCTATTTATCTGTATTTGTATCTATCTATCTATCTATTTATCTATCTAAATTTCTCTCTATCTATCTTTCTATCTATTATTTATACTTATATATATATATATATATATATATATATATATATATATATATATATATTATATATTTATCTATTTGTCTAAAATGTGTATAACACTCTATCTATATATTTATTTATATATCTTTCTATTTATCTATCTTTTTATTTTTCTTTTTTTTTTAAAGTTTGTTTTATTATTAATAACCCTCTCTTTTGGCGGAGGAATACCATTATTACAACCTACATCTACCCTTCGCCCTCTTACACCCATCTTAAACCTTAAACCTACAAACTAACATATTGGATCTTAAATATCTTTATCAAATATAGCATTTATTCATTTTATAAACAAGATTTCAACTATAATAAGCTGGAGCTTTGGCTTGCTTTGTTCTGCCTTGTCTAGCCACTTGAATGACCTCTATTTTGGCCCATCTTCTCTTTTATTTTTAATTATTTATTGTTTGGCCCCTTGTGTTTCTATGGTCCACGTTTCCTGTGCTCATCATCTGACTTCCCGTCTTCCCCGTGTCCCCATTCTTCAACTCATCATCTGACATACCGATTCCTCATTCTTCAACTCATCATCTGACTTCCCGTCTTCCCCGTGTCCCGATTCCTGTTGTTCGCATCGTTCCCGTGTGTTCATCGACCATCTTCCTTCTTCTTTTTTTCACGCTCTAGTGGAGAATTCCATTCACTCTCTTTTATTTTGCCGTGCCTTTTTTATTAGAAATGTTCTGACTTTTTCAGCTTTTCACGAGCTGCAGGAGAGCCTAAAATTTTTCTGCATAACTCAAACTCAATAAACTATGGGTAAATTCACTTAATAAACCAAACCCTATCAGATAAATCCATCATTAAACACCCCTCCGAACCAGGGTGATGTATGTGTTTTATGGATCCTCTACAAGTCTGCTAATCACCCCCATGGCCAGGTGAATCTTCCTAGAATGTATCTTGTTTATCTGCCACTAGAAACTTCCAACTCGGGAAGTAGCAAGCAAACCATTAACAAATCAACTTATAATTATGTGTTCTTTACGAGAGCACTATATATATAATCTACAATTTCACAAAAAACAGAAGCCAAAAACACAAAAAGAAAACAAGGAACAGCAGCAAAAACACAAAAGGAACAACAGCCACAAGCAACAATACCTTGCCCTATTACCTTCGCTGCTAAATTAACACAAGCCATAAAAGGAACAACAACAGCAAAAACACAAGAAAAATACAAAAAAAACAGCAACATTTAGCAGTTTAGCAGCAATATTAACCATACAAAAAAACCATCCAAAATTCCATCAGCTACTGGGTTTTCTGGTTGCTTATACAATTAACTTTGCTGCTAAGAAAAAAGGAAGCTACAATAAAATATGCTATCAACCATTATCTTACCTTGTCCTATTACCTTTGCCTCCATAATGTACATACCTGTAACATGCAAAGACAGAAATTCCCCTGCACAGAAGCTACCACAACACCATAACAGTTAACAGCATATATTCTTATAATTCTCATATTCTATTTTTTCTGTTAATACTACCCTTCCTGAATCTTAGATAAGGGAAGGCCTTCCTATCTAATTTCGCTATTCCTTTTAGTTTTTCTTGAATCGAAACCTCATCAAATTCATGTTCTCCTTTTATCGAACCTAATCTTGCAAGGCTATCAGCCAAAGTATTGGCTTCTCTATATATATGTAAGATTGATGCATTAAGCAGTTTAATGAGGTTCAAAATAATTTCCATTTCTTCTTCATACCTCCAAATAATTATTTTTCCACTTACTAAATCTACCAAAAGCATGGAGTCAACTTGAAATTGTATATATTTTTAAATCTAACATTATACAGACATTTAATCCTATATTCAAAGCTTTTATCTCCGAGTAGAGAGCTGAGAATGCTTCTGTAGCTGATGTAAATGCTTTTATCACATACCCGTTTGAATCCCTTATTACCCCCCCCCCCCCCCCCCCCCTCCACCTGCTATACCAGTGTCCCTATTGAAGCTACCATCCGTGTTTAGTGATATTTTACCTTCCGGAGGCCTATTCCAACTTATACTTTTTACCCATCCCTGTTTCATATTTTTGATAGCGAGGCCCCAAAACATTCCAGCTACCTTATTTAATCAAGAACCATCAACCTTTATAGGGTTTATACTTGATATATTCCTGATTTCTTTAATAATATCTTTTATAATTTCATTTTAATTCATTCTTATACCCTGAAATTTACTCTTATTACGAGCTTTCCATAGGCACCATATTACTATATGAGGTAGATTCTGAGTGAGCCAATTTTTGATATAACTGCTAGAGTTTATATTCTCTCAATTATTAATTCTATCAATTATTCTATCCTCTTTTTTACTTATTTGTATCAGGTCTGCTAATTCCCTCCAGACTATTGCAGCGATTCTTCCACTTGAGAATAGATGATCCATTGATTCTTCTTCTGCAAAGTAACATTCAGATCTGGAGGCCAT
Source organism: Sapria himalayana (assembly GCA_029783825.1). Lineage (NCBI taxonomy): Eukaryota > Viridiplantae > Streptophyta > Magnoliopsida > Malpighiales > Rafflesiaceae > Sapria > Sapria himalayana. The sequence continues at coordinate 35,916 of JAREIK010002348.1, read as the reverse complement.
TTTAACACATTTTCTTTTCACATTAGTATCCACAGGCAGTGCATTCACAAGAACTTTCCATGCCAGCGAGCACATTTTCTGTGGAATACCTGCTTTCCAGGCCCATTTAAATAAAGATTGCACGGGTTTTTTCCTTCTTATCAATTCTTTTGCTGACTTTAACGTAAAATTACCTTGTGGATTAAGGGTCCATTTCCATCCTGATTTTTTCAGTAATGAATGGGCTTCTACTATTTCCTTTTGTTTTTCTAATGCTTTCCAGTTATTTGATTTCTGCTTAACGCGATTGTGTTCTTGTTCTAGATATTTTACTCGCATATATTTTTCCCAGAGGGAATCATTTTCTTTTATCCTCCACCAACCTTTGCAATCCCAGGCAGCCGCCATGTCCTGTAAATTAATGAAGCCTAACCCCGCTTCCGCTTTTGGATAATAGATGTTTTTCTAATTTTTCCAGTGAATTTTCTGCTTTCCATTTTTTTTACCCCATAAAAGATTTGCCATTTCCATTTCTAGTTTATTTGTGAATTTCTTAGGTGGATGTATGACTGATATAATATGTACCAGTGTACTTTGAAGAACATGGGAGATTAATGTAATCCTCCCACCAAATCCTAATAGATCTACTATCCAACCAGCTATTTTCCTTCTCATTTTATTATGTAAAGGCGTTAGGTACTTCTCTTTCAGCCTTCCTTCGTATATCGGACAACCTAAATATACTAAAGCATCTTTTTATGTTTAAAACCCATTATGTTTATAATTTTTTTACCACTTTTTCGGAGGATTTTTTTGCTAACATAAATTGACTTTTGTCCTTATTAAGGGCTTGACCTGTTTCCTTCTCAAATAATTGTAGAAGGTCCATCAGGTTCTTCAATGAACTTTTATTCGCATTTGTGAAAATAATAATATCATCTGCATAAGCTAAACAACTTATTCTCGAAGTATTTTTTGGATGTCTAAACCGGATTATTTTGCCCTCTGACATTCTTTTATTTAAATTAACAATTAACAATTCTAAGTACATGTCAAATAATAAGGGCGATAATGGATCCCCCTGTCTCAAGCTACGTCTTGGTTTGAATTCTTCACTTTTCATTCCATTTACAATGATTCTTACCCAAACGCAAGTTACACATCTATATATTAAATCAATACATGTTTCAGAGAAACCAAATTTTCTCATGATGAAACATAGTGTATGCCATTCTACTCAATCAAATGCCTTAGATAAATCTAGCTTAACTACTAAGTTACTTCCCCTTGTTTTAAATGCTATTACTTTCATCATTTCTGATGCTAATCTAATGTTTTCAATCATTAATATATTCTTAACAAATCCTATTTGTTCCTGTGATATTATAAATGGTAAAATATTACTAAGTTTGTTTTGAATTATTTTTTCAAGGATCTTATAAATTGCATTACATAAACTTATAGGCCTAAAATCCTCACATTTTTGAGGTGATTCTTTTTTATGGATTAGCACTATGAAAGAGTTTGCCCATGACTTAGGAATATCCGCCCCTACAAAAAAACTTGCAATTGCTGGAACAAGATCTTTTTTGATGATGAGCCAGTTTAACTGAAAAAAATAATTATTCCAGCCATCTGGTCCTACTGCACTATCCTTATCCAGATTAAACACTGCATTTTTAATCTCTTCTTCCTCCGGGATCTTCTCCATCATTTGATTTTGTTCTTTTGAGATGACTGTGTTGATCCCATCCATTAATGAGTTTCCTACCTGAGGAGCCTGTCTACATAGATGACTTTTAAAAAATTCCTCAAAGAGGATTCCTATCTACTAGTCATCTTCAACCCATGTTCCCTCATTAGTTTTTAGGCCCTTGATTTTATTTTTTTGAGCCTTTATTTTACACATGTTATGAAAAAATTTAGTGTTTCTCTCTCCATCTTTCAACCATTTAATTTTTGAACACTGTTTCCAGTATACTTCCTCCATATGCAACTTAAGCCTCAAGTCCCCTTTAGTCTTATTTAGTTCCTGTCTCTTTACCTCTGTGTTATTATTATCGTATTCTAATTCTAGATTTTCTACTTTTTCCTCTTCTTGCTTTATTATTTGATTTAAATCTCCGAAGACTTCTTTATTCCATATTTTTAGACATTTTTTTAATCTATGAAGCTTAACCATTAATACTTGCATCGGTTTCCCCATTGCTGGCTCCTTCCAATATTTAGTTACCAATTTTTCAAAGCCAGCGTGCTTTTCCCACATATTCTGAAATTTAAAGTTACCCGATACTCGGTTGCTTTTAAAGATTGTAATAAGCAATGGGCAATGATTCGAACAGGTTCTATTTAGGTGTCTAAGCCCTGTGACCCCATGCAAAGCTACCCACTTAGCATTACATAGTACTCTGTCCAGTCTAGCCCAAATTGTGCTTCTTTTACTCCGGTTGTTACCCCAAGTGTAACTTGAACCTGTGAAATCTATTTCCATTAATTTCAAGTTTGAGATCGCCTCATTAAATTGTGTCATTGCTATTGGATCCGCGGTTTTACCTCCTTTCTTTTCTTGGTTGCTCCTGATTATATTAAAATCACATCTTATAATCTAGGGTGCATTCCTAGAAGCGATATTCTGCATTTCCTCCCATAGTGCCAACCTTGATTTTTTATTATTTTTAGCATATACTACTGATATTATTTCATCTGTTTCTTTATTTATTTTAAAATGTACTACCTGATTTGTATCTTTTAAAATTTCAATGTCCGAATAATTATGCCACATTATCTAGAGTTTACTATTTATATTAGCATATGCATTGTTAAAGCCTAGTTTTTGGCTGTAGTTAATTTATTGATCCTTCTGGATCATAGGCTCCGCAATGACTACTAGAGAAATTCTATGAGTTTTAATTAATAGTTTTAACCTATATATCGAGGGATTATTAGCAACCCCTCTTATGTTCCAATAAAGGCATCTATCCATTAATTCCTAGCTTAGATAGGGATCTAGTTGTATACTTAGTCTCATATTTTGTGTTTAAATATTTTTTCTTATTCTTTGGAGTCTTAATTGCATTCGAATTTACTTGTATTTTTTCATAATATTTATCCTTCCACCCAAGCTGCATTGCCATTATTTTTATAGCTTCCTTGGCTCGAGTTCTTGTGAGCTTTGTTCAATCTTCCTCATAAATATCCAAATCATCCTTCCCCTTTTCTATATAGAATGCATGCTCCTCTTTTTCTCTACCTATTGAAGGACAACTAAACACATCAGCTTCTTCCTCTGGGAAATCCAAGATGTCACCATCTATCCAGCTATAGAACTCCAATTTTTCTTTTAAAATTATTCTAGTTTTAATTTTCTTATTCCTCTTCTTTCTACCCTTTACCTCCTCCCGTTTTTCTCCCTCCCCCAACTTGTCTCCTTCCTCCATGCTTCCGTCATGATATACTCTATTACTAGCCTCTCCCTCTCCCTCTCCCTCTCCTATCTTTTTATTTTTCAATCTATCTATAAATCTATATATTAATCTATCTCTTAATTTGTCTATAAATCTTTTAATCAATCTATTTATTAATTTATCTATCTATCTATCTATCAATATATCTATCTATTTATCAATTTGTTTATAAATATATCTATCTGTCTGTCTATCTATTTATTTATCTATATGTCTATCTATCTATTTATCTACCTGTATATCTAATTGTCTATCTATCTATCTAGCTATCTATCTTTCGATCTATATATCTAACAATCTAATTGTATATCTATCTCTCCTTCAATCTCTTTATCAATCTATCTATCAATCTATATATATATATATATATATATATATATATATATATATATATATATATATATATATATATATATATATATCTGTCTATCTATCTATATAACTATCTATTTTTCTTTCTATTTGTCTATTTAACTGCCTATGTATTTTATATCTATCAATCTATTTATCAATCACTCAATCAATAAATCAAACTGTCAATCAATCAATATATCTATCTATCTAATTATTTATCTATCTATCTTTTTATCTGTCTATCTATCTATCTATATATATCTTTATTTCTCTGTCTAATAATCTATCTAACTATCAAATTATCTATTTATCTATCTATCTAAATATCTATGTCTTTCTATCTGTCTATCTTTTTTACTTTGTATCTTTCATTCTATCTTTCTATCAATCTATTTATAAATCTTTTTATCAATCAATCTATCAAACTTTTTATTAATCTATCTATCAATCTGTCTGTCTACCAATCAATCGATCAATCTATCAATCTATCTTTTTATCTATTTGTCTACTTATCTATTTGTCTATCAATCTCACTATTAATCTATCTATTAAACTATTAATAATCAATCAATCCATATATCTATTTATCTATCAATTACTTTAATTATCTAACTAATTATCAGTATATATATCTTTCATTCTATCTATCAATCTTTTAGTCTTTATATATATCTATCAATCAATCAATTTGTATATCTATCTATCTGTCAATCAATCAATCATTCTATCTTTCTGTCTATTTATCTATCAATCAATTTAATCAATCAATCTATCTATCTATCTATCTATCTATCACTTCTATCTATCTATCTATCTATATATCTATTTATCTATCTTTGTATTTGTTTATCTGTCTGTCAATCTGTATATTTATTTCTCTATCTTTCTATAAATAAATCTATCTATTTGTCTATCTATCTATCTTTATATCTATCTATCTTTTAATTTGTCTGTCTATCCATCTATCTATCTACCTATCTATCTATCAATATATTTATCTATTTGTCTATCTTTATGTCTTTATATTTGCCTATCTATCTATCAATTTTTCTCTATCTATTTATCTATATATATCTATATGTCTAACTATTTGTTTATCTATCTATATATCTTTCTATGTATCTATATATTTGTCTATCTATCTATATATATATATATCTATCTATCTATTTATCTATATTTATATCTATTTATCTATTTATCTATTTTTCTATCTATCTATATTTCTAACAATCTCTCTGTAACTCTATCTATCAATCTATGTATTAATCTATCTATTAATCTATCTATCATTCTATCTATCTATTTGTATTTCTACCTATCTACATATTTATCTATCAATCTGTCTGTCTACCTATCTATATATTAATATGTCTATCTATCTATCTATCTGTTTATCTATTTGTCTATCTATCTATCTATCTATCTATCTTTCTATCTATTAAATATATTTATCTATCTTTTTCTCTTTATCTATTTATCTATTTATCTGTATATATGTCTATCTATATATATCTCTATCAATCTAATCTCTCTGTCTATTTATCTTTGTATCTATCTTTCTATCTATCTGTCTATCTTTCTATCGATATATTTGTCTCTCTACCAGTCTATCAATTTGTTTATTAATTTATTTATCAATCATCTATGATTCTATTTTTCAATCTTTTTAAGAATCTATTTATCTATCTATCTGTCTATCTATCTATCTATCAATCTATCTCTCTATCTATTTATCTACTTATTTATCTATCATTTGTCTATCTATGTTTCTATCAATCTGGCAATCTATCTTTCTATCTAACTATATATCTACATATCTATTTTTTTATCTATTTGTCTATCTAACTATCTATCTATTGATTTATCTATCATTCTATTTTTCTATCTATCACTCTATATATATATATATATATATATCTATCTATCTATTTGTCTATCTATCGGTCAATCATTCTATTTGTTTATATATTTATCTATCTATTTTTCTATCTATCTGGCATTCTATCTATCAGTATATCTATCTTTCTATCAATATGTCAACCTAGCTGCCTATCTATTTGTCTATCTATCTATCTATCTATTTTTCCATCTATTTATTGATCGGTCTATCTATCAATCTATCTATTTGTCTATCTTTCTATCTATCAGTCTATCTATCAGTCTATCTTTCTGTATATTAATTTGTCTATCTATCAATCTCTATATTTGTATATCTTTCTAACTATCTATCTATCTATTTGTCTAACTATTTGCCTATCGCTCTGTTTATCTATATGTCAATCTATCTTTTTATCCATTTGTCTATCTATCTATCTATCTATCTGTTTGTCTATCTATCTATTGACATATCTATCTATCTACCTATTTATTTTTCTATATATATGTCTATCTATATTTTTATCTTTCTATCTTTTAATGTGTCTATCTATTTATCTAACTATCTATCTGTCTATCTATCTCTCTATCTATTTGTATTTCTATCTGTCTATCTATGTGTCTATCTATCTTTTTTATCAATCAACTATCTATCTGTCTATTAATCTGCCTATCAATCTTTCTATCAATTTGTCTATCAGTCTATCAATCTATCAATCTATCAATTTAATCTATATTTCTATATGTCTATCTATTTTATATGTCTTTCTATCTATATGTCTATCTATCTAACTATCAATCATTCAATCAATTTATCTATTTTTCTATCTATCTATCTAACAATGTATTTTTCTATCTATCTATATAGCTATATGCACTACAAGAAAATATCAATTTAGCTAGGGAAATTTTTCTAGGGCTAAAATTCTAACCTAATTAGCGAGGGATTAGATAGGGAATAACAAAAAATTTTTGATTTTACATTAAATAAAAATTTTGCAATAGATTAGTGATAGATTAGTCATAGAAATGTTCGATTGAAAATATTTTGTTACTAATATTTTCATAGATTTCTACACAAAAAAATAGGGAATTTAGCGATGTATTTAGTGATGGTATATCCCTAGCTAATTAGATCGAGACAAAATCCATCACTAAATAATTATCTAAATTTTTTTTTACTTTATATATTTTATTGTAAGTGATTATTTCTTAAATTTTATTTTTCACAAAATATATCCATTTAGTTATAGATTGTTCCCTAACTATTTGGGCTGGGGATAATTTTCATCACAATTTAATGGTTTAATTTTTTATATGTTATTTGTGTTAATATATTCTTTAATTTTGTATATTAAAGGTACATATTCAATGGTCTATTGATGAGTGATCATTGAAATTCACATTCTACTCTTATATTTATAAAAGTAGGTTATTATAAACAAATAATTTAAAAAATATATAAATACAAAAAATTTAATATTAATAAAGACTACAATAACTATTAATAAATGTTATAATAACTATTAATAAAGATTACAAAAACATTAAATTATTAATTCTATAATTTTTAAAAATTTTAAAGATATTTTAAAAAATAAATGAACATATATTAAAATTTCTACTAATAAAAAGATTAAATAATTCATTGTATATTAAAATATAATAATTAACGAAAAAACTAGTAAATAGTAATGTTATTTTAACTATAAAAAATAGTTTTATGCCTAAAAATTTTTTTAAAAAAATAATTACTAAATAATTTGAAAATTTTAAATTATAAAAAAAATTACCAATTTTTCATAATATTTAAATGAAAATAACTTGATATTTAAAGATAAATATAGAGATATTCACAACTATTGAAATTTATAAGAACGATATAATCGAGTTAAATTTATCTCTAAAGTACCCCCAATCTGAGCCGATCTTTAGAGCCAAAAACATGTTTTTATCTCTAAAGATTAGCATCACTAGGTACAGTAATGTCTTGCCACATAGGAGGGACAAAGTCAAGCTTTGAGCATACTCAAAATTTGGTACAATTTTAAAATTTAAAACATTTATATATTTAGTGGTTATCCTAATAGTCTAAATAAATCAAATCTGTGCATGGTTTTATTAATTTTGTTAAAATTTTTTAACATTTGTTATTTTTTAACTTAATAAATACATGCTATAGGCTAGAGAATTGGGTCGTGATCCCAATTTTTATGAGATTTTCAGGAAGATGCATGTAAAGAAAAAGGATTATCAGTTTGTTGACAAAAAGTCTCAGATGATTACTGTAAGAATCTATTATATTAATAAAATTTTATGATACTATAGTAAATTTTGAAAGTTATTTAGAATACAAAAAATTAAATTTATTTTATGTATATCTAGAATAGTATTTTTCTTTATTTTATCACAAGAAATCATGGAGGAATGTGTGGCAGTTGCTTCTCAACAAGTTTAGGGTTCTATGGATCTTCAAGCAATTGACTATGATCCTATCTATTTGGAGACCATAGAAGGTCATAAGAAGTAGTGAGTGTATGTCATCGACTTGAAGAGATTGGCATTTTGTTGTAGTAGTCATGCTTCTAATTTATCTGTCACAACAATGATGGATGAGGTAGTCGAACAACAAGTAAAAGAAACAAATAAAGTTTTGAAGTTATGGAGACCAAAATGAAAGAGAAGGATGAGCAGATCTCTCATTTGAAGGAAGAAATGTAGAAAATAAATAAGATATATTTGAGCAGACTATACATTTGAAGGAAGAAATACAAGAAATTAAAGAAATGAATGATAAGATGAAAGAAATTAAGAATTTAATACAATAGTAGATGTACTATATGGAGTCACAGTTTGTGGCATTGATGTGACATATAACATTTCAAGATCCAACTGCAAACCATGTAGGAGAGGCTAGCACAAATGCACCAACTAATAATAAGGATAATTTTGTATCAGAATTATTTCTGAATTATTTTTGATTTTTGTCTATGTATAGCTAAACAAGATGAGATTTTTTTTGGAGGTATCATTTTTCTTTATCCTGGTTTTGTTATTTGCTTTGCCGATTAACCTAATCATGAATCTTTGTAGGACATTTGATGTGAGAGGCATAAAAAAATTCTGATTCAAAGGCTTTAGACATTGCCACAGTCCTTCCTATGGATGGGTCCTATCTTTACCGATCTCAGCAGGATCAAAGAAGGCTAAGCTTCTATTATCTTTAATATTACTGAAATATTTTATTTTTGCACTCTATCTCTCTAAACATCATTACTGGCCATCTTTTAGATATTTGTTGAAGTTGTATGACTATCAACTCAGATTCGTGTTTTTTATGTCTATAATTACTATTTTTATATATCTATGAATATGTTTGTGTGTACCCAAATATTTTTGGTAGAGTTTTAGCCTATTATAGGTATATAAAAGGCTTGGCTTGTCCTTTTGTGCTAGGAATAGCATGTTAGCTTTTGAAGTTGTGAGATGAACACAAAAATTTTAGTCCCACGTAGACATAGGTTTGTTATTTACACTCTTATTTCGTGCAGATCTGCACTATCACTATTTAGATATATGACTACTTTTTATTGGTCATTGGTGGAATTAAAATTTTGAATTGTTAATTTCCATAATGATTGCTAATGAAATTCAATTAAATGTGTTCAATCAGCTTGTTCTCCCCCTCTTGCATGTTCATAGTGTCACGGATGACAATGAGCTGAACATGAGGAACTATGGCTATCAATGGGGTTGTGGTGTGTGCAAATCCGCATGCTGCACAACTAGCACATAGATGTATCCCCTATCGATGAGCATGAAAAGAAGAGGAGTGAGAAAAGCAGGGAGGAAGGTGAGTCAAGATGCCTTGCTATATGAAGTTTGCAAATTTTATAGACATTTGCTTTTTTTTAATATTTAGAAGGCAAAACATCTAAATTTTGATGTTTTGTTCCTCTTATTTTCTTTGCATGTGTATTGTTTTTATGGAGTGCATATTGTTTTTATGGAGTGCATATTGAATTTTTTGGTAGTTACGTTGATGCATACAATGAAGTGACGGACCTTACTTCGAATCAAGTGAGGAACCATATGGCAGTAGAAGCTATAGGGTTGATGGACTAATACAATGAAAATAAGCAATCAAAATCATTGGTGCAAGCACATGGAGAGGGGAAGAAGCATTCTAAAAACCCCACATGGGAGCATGGTGCCATAGTGGGTGGTGGGGAAGATCTACCCCTTTATAGGCCTTGGGAGTAGAAGAGTTCTGGTTGCGGGGAGGCAATGTGTGAACTTTGATGCGCCAAGCCTAGCTTGTCGCCTGTCTTCCAGGTTTTCCACTAAGAGTTTTTAGATATATTTTAAAAAATTAAAATAATATTTGCATTTCTTATTAATGTTGATAGTGATGTTTTGTGTCTTCTTTGTGAAGTATAAATGGGATAAGAGTGACGAACTTTTTATTGACAACACTAATTGGGCTTTAGGAATTTAATTTATGAAATTTTTAAATATTTTTTATGACATCAACATGTGTTCGTTGGTTTATACTCTCACGACTTGTATTGCACTTAGGTGCATATGCAACATTAGTAGGATGTTTAGGAAGTATCGAGCTGATCCGAAACTTAGCCATATGGTTACAGAGATGGAAACCAAGTATTTAAATTACTGGTCTACCATTCCATCTGTTTATTGGCTCGCTACATGCATGGACCTTAGGGTTAAGGTGGAAAAGGTAGATAATATTTTGACTTATATTTCCTCGTGCATGAACTTGGAAGACTTGCCTGAAGGGTTCATTCATGAGAAGTTGACTGACCTTTTCGCATACTATGATACTACGTATGGTGATAGCAGTAGTAAGGCTGTGAGTACGAACATTGATACCATATTCGGAGATGATGATTTTTCCATTTAGTTAGCTAGGGGGAAATGACAAGGTGGACCGTCGAATAGGAGCGAGCTGTCTTGGTACTTAGATACTGATTACTGCTTGATCCTATCACATTCTGATATAAAAATCTTGATATATTATAATGGTGGAAATCATATGAGTCTACATTTCCCTAGCTATCTAAGATAGCATGGGATCTATTGACTCCTCTAGTATTGAGCATAGCATCAGAGCCTACTTTTTCTATTATAGTGAATGTGATTTTGGATAGGAGATGAAGATTATGTCAAGATATTGTTGAGGCTTTAGTATGAATCAAGAATTGGTAGGATTTGATGTTTAGCAACAAGGATCGTGCTGGGACTGGGAGTGGGACTATAGTGAATATGGGGGAGTTGATTGCTGATGATGATCCATGTGATAGTGATATTGATATTGAGGTTGAGGATGATAATGACACGGGAATGGATGATTGATGAGTTTGCTACTTGATGATTGACGGTTGATGATTTCCGGATTACCACATGCCGACAGCTACACTTTTGTTACAGTTATGCTTTTCCTTATGAGTTATGATTGATTCTAATTTTTGATTTCGATGTTTTGTACTTATTTTTTAATTTCATTGTATTTGGTTTAGTTTAGCCATTAGGAACTTGGCTTTGTGAGTGTGACTTTGTTATTTTTGTTAAATAAATTTTGTGTTTGTTTTATTTTTATTTTTAATAATTTCATTAAAAATCCTAAAATATAATTCTAATAAATTATAATCTAATTAAAACATAATTTAAACAAATAACATAAAAAAATAAATTTGATAACTATTCAAATATTTATAATTTACAATTTAAAAATTTTTAACCATTATCTAATTTATATTTTATAATTACATAAATACTCTAAATAAAAAATAAAAAAAAATTAAATTTTTTTAAACCGTCTCGTAAAGGCCTGACCAGGCATGACCTAAAACTGATCGTGCCAACCGGGCCATACCAAACCTTGCTTGAAAAAACTGTGCAGGGCTAGGCATGGCATTGTTATTGTAGACGTGGCTAACATGGCACGAAAGCACGGTTGGTCCTACAAAAACCATGTCGAGCCGGCCTAGCACGACCCGTTTGACACTTCAACTTTAGATTGGGAAAGGTTCCATTATTAATCCATCGTTATATCCACTTTAGCTATAGAAAAACTCCATTTAGCTAGGAAATTTTTACAAGCTATTTGTGATTTTTCTTTTAGTGATCTAAATCTATCTATCTATATATTTATCAATATATCAATCTATCTATCGATCTATCCGAGTGTATAAATCTATCTATAAATTTGTATATCAAACTATCTATCATTCTGTATATCAATCTTTTTATCAATCAATCAATCAATCTGTCTATCTATTAGTTTATTAATATTTCTATCTATCTATCTATGTTTCTATCTATCTATCTACTTATCTATCTAAAAATTTGTTTATCTATCTGTCTATATATCTGCCTATCAATCTATCAATAAATTAGTTAATCAATCTATCTATCTATCTATCTGTCTATTTATCTATCTGTTTATCTATCTGTCTATCTTTTTGGTCTATCTATTTGTCTATTTATCTGTCAATCTTTCTGTTTATCTATTATTATGTCTCTCTCTCTGTCAGTCTTTATATCTATCTATCTATCAATATATCTATCTATCTATCTATTTGTCTATCTATCAATCTATCAATCTATCTGCCAATATATCTATTTGTCAATCAACAATCAATCATTCTATATGTCTGTTTATCTATCTATCTATCTATCTATCTATTTGTATATCTAACTATCGATCAATCTATCTATCTATCTATCTATTTTTCTATCTATATGTCTATCTATCTATATATCTATCTATCTATCAGTCTAGCTATCTATATATCAATCAATCTATCTATTTGTCTCTCTATTTTTCCATCTATCAATCTATATATTTATCTCGTTATCTATCACTCTATCTCTCTATATGTCTATCTATCTTCTTATCTATCTGTCTATCTATCTGTCTATCTATCGACCTATCTATCTATCTACCAATCTATTTGTTTATCTATATGTCTATCTATCTATCTATATATCTTTCTTTCTTTCTATATTTCTATCTTTTTATTTCTCTATCTATCAATCTTTAAATCTATCTGTCTATCTATCTCTCTATTTATTTCTATATTTATTTGTCTATCTATGAGTATCTATCTTTTTATCAATCAATCTACCTATCAACTATTTATCAATCTATCTATCAATTATTTATCAATATGTTTATCATTCAATCTATCTAAATACCAATCATTTTTTCTATCTATCTATTTATTTATTTATCTATCTATCTATTTTATATATATATATATATATATATATATCTATCTATATGGCTATATGTCTATCAATCTATCTATATATTTTTCTATATATTTGTTTATATATCTATCTATCTAAATAACTATTTATCTATCTATCCATTTATCTATCTGGCAATCTATCGGTCTATCTATATGTTGATCTATCTAGCTATCTTTCTATTTTTCAATTTGTCTATCTATATATCTATATATCTATATATCTATATATCTATATATCTGTGTGTCTATCTATTTCTCTATCTAATATATATTTATATGTCTTTTTTTTAAGTGTTATTTATTAGTTATAACCCTCTCTTTTGGCGGAGGAATACCATTTTTACAAACTAACATCTACCCTTATCCCTATTACACCCAATATTTAAGAAAATCTTTAACATTTAGATCAAACTAAGCGTATAAATTTAAAGAGAAATGCTTTTGAGGTTCTTGAGTTCTTCCTTTAAGCTTTGAGAAGTTAATTCTTTCTAATGATGCCATGGCTGAATCTTTATTCGTATAGTAAAGATAAATGCAGTCTTTTTCAAGAGTCCATGTCTCTTCCATGTCTTGTAAGGTGAGACCTTTGATACTTCATGTTGAAATTCATGTTGAAATTCATGTTGAAATTCTGCTTTGCTTCTATTAAATTCAGTTGGAAATCTAATATATACTGGAATTCTTCTTGTAATGTTGCTCTTTGAGAGATGCTAGAATGCTATTGCTTTTTTAGAGTATCCCGCCTTGAATATCAGCATTGCATCTTTTAAATTCTGCTTTGTATCTATAAATATTCTGCCAGATGTGCTTGGTAATCAGCAGCTCTTAACTTTACTGCTTAACCTACAAACATTCCAACCTGCATAAAATCAAGGGCATCATATCCATATAAGATGAAAACCCATTTACCATCAATTTCTGGAAATTTCAACCAGAAAAACTAGAAAATTCAGCAGCAGACTCCTTGGTTGTATCATTAATGTATCCTTTAATATATATTTATATGTCTATTTATATGTTTTCTCTCTCTATCTACTTACCTACCTACCTATCTATCTATCTGTATGTCTGTCTGTCTATCCATATATATATATCTGTCTGTTTATCTATCTTTCTTTCTATATATATATATATCTGACTATCTACCTAACTAACTATCTATCTCTCTATCAATCTTTATATCAATATTCCTATCATTGTGTTTATCTATCTATCAAGCAATCTATCTATATTTCTATCTAAATGTCAACCTATCTATCTATGAATATGTCTATCTTTCTATTTATCAATCTAACTTTCAATTTGTCTATCAATCTATCTATCACTCGGTATATCAATCTCTCTATAAATCTATCTATCTATCTGTCTTTATGTCTCTATGTCTATTTATCTATCTATCTATCTATTTATCTATTTATCTGTCTATTGATCTGTCTATTTATATGATTATCTATTTGTCTATCTTTTTGTCTATCTATATGTGTATCTATTTGTCTATCTCTTTATCAAACTATCTACCTAACTATCTATCAATATGTCTATCTGTCTGTCGATCATTTTGTCTATTAATATTTTTATCAAACTACCTATCAATCAATCAATCAATCTCTCTATCTATCTATCCATCTATTTATCTATTTATTTATCTATCTATCTATCTATCTTTCTTTCTATCTATATATCTTTTTATCTATATGTCTATCTATATATCTATATATCTTTCTATCTATCAACCAATCTATCTATATGTCTGTCTGTCTATCTATGTAAATATCTTGTGATCTATCAATCTATCTATATGGGATTTTCCCATCGCTAAAATAGAATAATGACAAATTATTGATGAAAATTATCCAAATCTAAAGTGCTCTTCATAAAATATTAACGAGAAAAATCCCTAGCAAATTTTTTAATGATGGAAATTGCGTAGCTAATTATTATTTTTCCCTTGCTATTTTTGATTGTAATTAAGAATAGTAATTAATATTTTTCGATTGAAAATGTACAGAAAATTATCTAGCTAAATTAGCTATGGAAAATTTCCTTCCAATTTTAATTCCAAACTATTTTCACAATTTTATTTTTTTACAAAATATTTAATTACATATTTTTAAATTTTTATATAAAATTGAATAAAAACATATACCATAAACATTATTTAAATTAACAAAAAGAAAAAGCAGTTAATAAACTATTCTGATACAATAGTTACATAGTTAAAACAAAAATATAACATAGGTATATAATTATTTTAAACTAAATCATCATTCTCATCATATGATGCATTTGTGATAGGTTCTCATGTGTGGATACTCTGCAGGAACTCTATGCACTATATATCTTGTCAAGGCTGCTAACTTTGACTCCATATAGGTCATCTCCTATTGTATTGTATTTTTCATTTTTTTCATCTTATCATTCACTTCTTTCATTTTCTACATGTACATCAATTCAAACTTAAATGATACGATGGTTGGAAACTTATTAATTTAGCAAAATTATATATTTGACCATCACTTATATAGCATTTACCAATATGCATGAAGAATTCTGATTCTGATAATTATGTAGTTTTGCAGCACATATATAGCATTTACCAATCATTGTGCAAGATTTTATCCATTAAAACAAATATTGAATTTCTAACAGACTATTTTAGAACATGGAAGAAATAAAATAATTACTCAATAGCTATTGGAATCATCACCAAGAGAGAATCCAATAACAGATTGATGACCAATACCGGAGCCATATGACACATCGTGAGAATGATGCATGTATTTGGTCTTCTCATACATCAGCTTCAGAACTAACCCGTACATAATCTGGATGAAGAAATCAACATTACTCAGATGAAATCTTTTAGTTTATTGAACTTGCATGATACTAGAATCAAACATCATATTTGATACTTATAACGCATTTTAGTTTTGAACAATAAGGATCAAAAAATACATAAAAAAATTCAATTTATATAAAATATAGAGCTCATGAAATATTTTGGCTTCCAGTCCGGCAAGGTTTCCCATTAGCGATTCCATCAATTAGGTATATCTTTATGAATTCGCCTGCAGGGCGGGTGGATTCTATGTTTCTAACCTCAATTCCTTTCAAAGAAGTGATTGATGTTGATGCAAAGGATGGCCAATCCATGTCTAAGTTAAGATACAAAAAAAATTGAAAACATCAAGAAGATTCTTGGGCTGCAACAGCATAAGCAGTATGATAGTGTGAAAGCAAAAAGATATGGTCATTTCATGATAATGGCATATCAGGATCATGATGGCTCGCACATTAAAGGTTTAGTGATCAATTTCATTCACTATTACTAGCCATCTTTGCTTTGGGTTCCATCATTCTTAGTTGATTTTATCACCCTAATCATGAAGGCAACACATATAAGTGGAAGAGTTGTACCCTTCTACACCAGTTGAGTTTATCACATAATACTTTAACCAACTGAGGAGGATGTTCATATTGCACAACTTAATGAAAAAGTGAACTGTAATTGCTACTAAAAATGTCATCATATCTGCTACAAATATAGCAATAGCAATAGCTTCAAATATTATCACCTAAAAATGAAAAAAACTATGGATGCCTTTCCTCATAAACACAAACTATGATGCATAAGTGCTGGTAGAATTATAGTGATCAAGAGGGTAGCATCACTGACTGACTAAGAAGGGAGTCAGTAGCAGAAAGGTGGTAAGACCTTAGTCTTAGTTGTTATTTTCTACCGACTTTATGATGGGCCAAAACTACATATTCAAACCTTTTAGTTATGCAAACAATAAGTCTACCTAATAAGGACTCATAATTTAACTAAGAAAACTAAAAATAATCAGCATTCTTCATGCATATTTTTGCCTAGTCATATTCATGATCACCATACCAACATAACCCCACCAGATATGAAATGCAACCCCCAACTTAACAAATCTGAAACAAATTATAGCGTGATTTATGTTACACACCAGATACGCATAAAGAAGCAACAAAAAAAATACATCTTGTTCCACTCAATGGCTTGCACTTCATTAACTAGTTAATCTTATCGTCTATGATTCCTTTTTTACATGAATAGAAATAATCAGATCTCATCTTCTTTCATGCCTTACTTTTAACTCTGATATAATGTTGTGTTTAAAATATTTATAAAAATGTTACATATATATAAACACTACAAGAATATGCCATATAACTAGGGATAATTCCAGAGTTAAATGGGCATTTTCCATCGCCAAACCGAACATAGCGACGGATTAATGATGGAACTGTTCCCAATTTAAAGTGTCTGTCACTAAAATTTAGCGATGAAAAAATCCCTAGCTAAAAATAATAATTTCCCTAGCTAAATTAGCAAGCTAAATGAGAGTTTTCATCCCTAAACAGATATAATGACGGAAGCTTTCCCTAACTAAAGTGCTCGTTGCTAAATATTAGCGACGGAAAAAGTCCCTAGCAAAATAAATTTAGCGATGGAAAAAGTCCCTAGCAAAATAAATTTAGCGACGGAAAAAGTCCCTAGCAAAATAAATTTAGCGACAGTAAAAATTCCTTGCTAAAATAAAGTTATCCCTAACTAAATTAGCTAGGAAAAATTCCCAAGCTAATTTAGCAAAGGATTTTTCCCTTGCTAATTAAGGGAATTGTACCTATCTATTTTAATTTTAAAACTATTTTCAGAATTTGATTTATTTTAAAATTTTTTAATTAAATGATTTAATATTTTTATATAAAATTGAATAAAAATAGAAACTATAAATGATAATTTAAAATTTAAAAAAATCATGTAATAACTTATTCTAATATAATATTTTACATAATTAAAACAAAAAAATAACAAAATCTTATTACATCTTATTCATCAATGTATCTACCAACAGTGCATAAAGTATAATCTATCCAGGCACTGACATTGCTTTCTCTCCCTATGTTCCTTTGATCACAAACTTTTTGCTATGAAATTGTTGTTCGAGTCACTGTGCATCATGTCTAGTAAATAATCCTTTCACTTATACAAGATTCATATGTGGAACATTATGCCATATCCGTAAGAAATTTAAACCACTCAATCAAAGCAAAATAAATAAAAAAAAAGGTATGTTTTGATAAATATATAATACTACAGTTTATATGTACATATATACTAGCATTTCACTGGCACATATATTTTTGCAATATAGGTACATATAAACTGTAGTATTATGTGCACATATATACTGAGTATCTATATACTCAGTATATATGTGCATAAAATACTATAGTATTATACGTACGTATATACTGCATTTGTTGCTATTGCTACTACTGTCGCTGCCGCTGCCACTACTACCGTCGCTGCTACCACCATTACCGCCGATACCACCACTACTACCGCAACACTGCCATTGCTGATAATAAAAGTAGGGCGGGTGATGATGCTCGATTGATGAACTTGAGATTAAGAGAGTTTCTGACGAGGCAGCGAGCTGCTTCTCCCAAAATAGGACCTGATATTCATCCTGGACCAAAATTACACGACACTACATGAGCATCATCATCATCATCATTCTAAGACATAGTACAATTAGAACCAATTATTGTAGAACCTAGAAAAAAAACTTATTTACTCATATGTTCGCTTTGTACCATGTGATAATTACATATTAATACAATTACTAAGATTTTTAAGACCAACTTCTAGAATCCTGGCTAGCCAGGACCAGAAATATCTTCGTCTCACATCTTTAGGAAAAAGTCTAATATCCATGGCTTTTATTACCTACATCAGTGAGCAAAGCATGATGATGACCAGACCAACTTGAGCAATTATATATTTAAAAGTGTGTCTGTGTGTAAATGGGTGTGTACGTATGACAATATATACATGTCTACAAATAAATATATGCACCCACTTATGTATATACTCGGTATATACGTACGTATATACTCGGTATATACGTACGTATATACTCGGTATATACGTACGTATATACTACAGTATAATTGTACATATATACCAAGTATTTACGTATTATATACTACAGTATAAAGTACGTATATACCGAGTATATACATACATATATACTATAGTATATACGAACATATATACTGAGTATATACGTACAAATATACTTAGTATATAAGAACATATATACTGAATATATACGTACAAATATAATCAGTATATACGAACATATATACTCTGTATATACGTACTTATATACTCGGCATATACGAACTTATATACTCAGTATATAAGTAAATATATACTTAGTATATACATATGTTTATACCAAGTATATATGTACGTACATACTATAATATTATATGTACATATATATAATTACATAGCCTTAGATGACACACACACTTATACTTTCATGCAAATACACATACCATTAAAGACAACAGAAGAAAATAATATAGGACTTAGAAAACATGCATATAGGTCTCTCAAGCATGGTTAGCATTTCTAGTTCTTATTCCTCTGGTACTCCAGAAAAATAGAGAACATTGTTTCACGTGCACATGGAGCATAACATACTATATTTACAAACCAATAACCGATAACAAGTAGTCGAAGATCTGAACTGCGACGACGCATATTTGCACAAAATAAGAGTGTCAAGAACAAACCTGCATTTGCATGGAATTAATTTTTTTGGTTCATCTTACAGCTTCAGAAGTTAATGTGTCGTTCCCAATACCATGGAGGACCAACCAAGGCTTTTACATACCTATAACAGGCAAAAAATCTACCCAAAAAATTTGGAGACACACAAACATATTCACAGATATATAAAAATAGTTATTATAGATATGAACAAACACAAATTTTGATAGTCATACAGCTTCAACATAAATCTAAAAGATGTCCATCAATGTGTTTAGAGAGAGAGAATGCAAAAATAAAATGTTTTAGGAATAATAAAGATAACAGAAGCTAAGACTCCTTTTGATCAAGCTGAAATAGATAAATATGGGACCCAAGCATTGGAAGGACCATGGCAATGTCTGAATGATTTGAATCAAAATATTTTCGTTTGTCTCACATAATGTGTCAAGCAAAGAATCATTATTAGATTAACTGGAAAAGAAAAGAACAAAACCAAAATAAAAAATATTGAAACCTGCAAAAAAATCTCATTATGTTTTGCTACACATAGACAAAAATCAATAACATTTCAGAAATAATTCTCATACGAAATCATTCTCATTATTAGTAGGGAATTTCTGGTAGCCTCTCCTGTGAAGTTTCGTAGCAGGATCTTGAAATGTTGTCTATTGCATCAATACCGCTAACTATGCCTCTATATAGGACATCTATTATTGCATTACATTCTTAATTTCTTTCATCTCATCATTCATTTCTTTAATTTCTTACATTTCTTCCATCAAATAAGTAATCTGCTTCTCCTCCTCTTCTTTCATTTCTTGCATTTCTTCCTTCAAATTAATATACTACTCATACTTCTGTTCTTTAATTTCATATATTTTTTCTTCAAATGATATATCTTCTCATCCTTCTTTTTCATTTCGATCTCCATAACTACAATACATTGATTTGTTTCCTTTGTTTGTTGTTCAACCACCTCATCCACCTTTGCTGAGAAAGATGAATTAGAAGTATGACTGCTACAACAAAATGCCACTCACTTCGAGTCGATGTCGTACACTCACTTCTTCTTACGACCTCTTATGGTCTTCAAATAAATAGGATCATAGTCAATTGGTTGAAGATCCATGTAACCCTCAACTTTGTTGATGAGCAGTTATCACACATTCTCCATTAGTTCCTGAAATAAAATAGAGAAAAATTCTATTTTAGATATACATAAAATAAAATAAATATTTTGCATTCCAAACAATTTTCAAAATGTACTGTAGTATTATAAAATTTTATTAATATAACAAATTCTGATAGCGATCATCTAATACTTATTGTCAACAAATTGACCACCCACTTTTTTCACATGTATCTTCCTTAAAATCTCATAAAAATTGGGATCTCGACCCAATTCTCCAGCATATAATATGTTTTTATTAAGTCATAAAAAAACAAATGATCAAAAAATTTAACAAAATTAATAAAACCATGTAGAGATTTAATTAATTGGACTATTAGGACAACCACTAAATATATAAGTGTTTAAATTTTAAAAATTATACCAAATCTTGAGCGTGCTCAATACTCGACTTTAAACCTCCTATGTGTCGACAGATTCTTGTACCTAGTCCAGCTACCTCATTTTGTCGATTTTGGTGGCAATATCTGATTTTTTTTTCACATCTGGCTACTCCCAATACTTAAGCCACTCGGGCCAGTTGTCCTCAGATATAAAAATAGGCATTTCTTTCATATTCGTCAATTTATGGATAAAATCAGAATACCATTGAGCAGCTTTGGTCTCCCATAATGACTTTATTTTCCATCAAATTTGGGTTCCCCATGTGGACTGATTCTATATATAGAAAAATCACAAAAAAATTATATTAACAATAAGAACATAATTATTTACTACTTGAATAATAACCAACATAATAGTTAAATAATTAGATAATTATTTTTCAATACTTTTGTTTTAATATATTTACCTGAAAGTCATTAAAATAAGAATCTTTTGTTGATTCAGTAACTTTCTTCTTGGAGAATGCTTTATAATCAACTATTATCTTGAAAGACATTGTAATTATAATCGAACACTTGTGAGATGGAATAAAACTGTAAAAATAAATAAATAACATTGAAAATAAGCAAATCATAACAAAATTAAAAAAACCACTGCCAGTAACTTCAAAAATTTTTTTAAGTCATATTTACATATTTCTTTTACCTCCCAACCACAATCTCAATTACTAACTTTGCATTGACTATAGTGGAAGGCATAGCATTTGATGATGTCATTGGTTTTGTAAATGGGGGAACTATCGGTGTAAAATGTGGTGTAGAAGATAAAGATAGATCAAAAGTGTGTAAAGAAAGCATAATGGTTGGTGGGCTTATATCTAATAATGGTGATAGTAGAGGTCTTAAAAATGGTGATGGTGATAGAAATGAAGATGATGATTGTGATGTTGAAATCTGGAAATGGTGGGTATGAGATGGTACTGATTTTGCAACATTATGTAACATACTAGATGAATTTGATTCATTTCTCTGTACACGTCCACCTCCACCACGGCCACGTCCTTTAGGAACCATCTGCTGTACAAAATAAAACATAGAACAAATAATAGAGATGTGATGAACAAGCATGTATTTTAGAATAAAACACACCGATAGATTTCAACAAAATATAGAAAGTCTTTGATAGTTTAATATTATAATAAAATTATAATAGTTTAATTATTAGCTTCACTATCATCCTTCAATGGATATTCTCATATTTCATCTGATTCCGATAGAAGTTCGAACTCATCTTTAAATAGAAATTCATCATCTTCAATTTCTATTAGGCCACCATTTTAGTCACATAAATTTTTTGGATCTTCATCTACATGCATAGGCTCAATATTATTTATGTCATCTTTCTGGAATGCCAGTGCAATATCTAAGTTTGCACTTCTTTGTTGATATGTTAGTACTTCAAAATTTTATTGAGCTTTGATTTTTTAAATCTCTCATCAATCACTCTTATCATGAGATAAACTTGGATATGTATAATAATATACTTGAGCTACTTGAACTGCCATAATAAATAGCTCATATTGATTATATCAACGTTTATGGTTAACATCCACTAGCTTATAATCTAAATGAATCATTGTGCCCATATTTCATGTAGGATCAAACCACACGGAATTTAATTATACAATCCTATTATTTTTTAGTCCAGGATACACCAACTCAATAACTTCTTTGAGTTGACCATAATAATCAATCTTATGTGCACTATAACATGAGTCATTAAGGTATATACCACTATTCATTGTTGTTTTAGAAGAACCGTGCCCAATTGTATGAAATTTATATTCATTAACAAAATGCCCAGGATAGGTTGTCACATATCTACTTGGGCCTTTACTTAGATTCTAAATAAAAATATTTAAATCTCTATTTAAAGGATCAATTGTCTGTGACATAAAGTAAAAAAAAAAAGATATTAACAAATAAAAGATACTAATAAATTAAATAATTCAAAAATTTTAAATTTAATAATTCTCACATATTTTTTGAACCAATTCAGTTTCTAGCATATAATTAACATCAATGTTGGAAATTACTGGTTGCCTATATTTTAACTGCTCAACATAAATACTACACAAATATAAAAAAGAGAATTATGTTTATCAATTTTTAATAATTCCTATTAAAGATAAAATTAAATTATGATTAAATCTGCAACCATTTTATGTATACATATTCAATTTATGATGCAACCTACTCACAATTAAGTAAAACGTAACTCCATGTTGCTTTATACTCTGCATCTGTCATGCCTCTTTTCATTGCTCTTCCAAATGCTCTTCCAAATGCTCTTCCAAATGCTCTTCCAGTGTGCTTGAAGATAGATAGTTTGTCCACATAATCATTTTTTGTAGCATTTGATGCATATAGTCTATGTAATCAAGGAATTAATGGAAAATAATATATCTTCTTAAATGCAACTTTCAAATTTTGTCACGTATCTACAACACAATGTACCTTTTTAAACCAAAGATGATCACAATACTTACAGTTAATTAAATCACTATCATCGCCCCAATATAACGTACATCCATTGAAACAACAATCAATTTTTTCCACTTGTAGAACCATTCCTAGTAGTAACTTCTTAGTTCTTAGTGTTGTAAAAGTTGTTAGTGATCAAATTATTATCCGGAATAATCTCTTTCATCAGTTCTATCTCCTGATTAAATAATTTCTCAGACAAATGATTTTCTGACTTAATGCTCATAAGTCGAGCCAAAAGTGACAATTATGAATGTGTTTTACAACCAAGCCACAACTCTTTATTTGCAGCTTTAAGCATTTCATAAAATTTCTGAGCTTCAGGAGTAGGTGGGTCATCCACATAATTCATTTTAAAGTCAGCACCAACAACTTCCGTGATCATTCTATGGTATGTGTTTGATGATTCTTCACCACAAGCAATTGATTCAATACCCTCATTTTCGTCAATGTTCAGAGCCATTGTACTTTCCACATGATAAATCCATAATTTGGCACAAAGCCATATTTAGCCAAATGGTATCTTATAGTGTTTACATCATGAAAAGGAATATTCTGACACTTGTGAATATTACATGGACACTTAATTTTTTCTCCATCCATCCATCTCGATAGACTACATACAAAATTGATTAAAGTTTCAAGCCCACTCATAAAATCTTTATTCAAAATTCCATTCATAAACCTTATGTACATCCATTGACGATTTGAACTAGATTTTCCCTGTTTTATTTACAAAAAATAATGCTTAATCATTATTTTGATTTAATCATTCTATTACTTTAAAATATACTAATAATTAATTAAAATTACTTACAGATTAATATTTAAAAATTAAATATCGTGAATATTGAGACAATGTATTTATAGTTTCTACATAAATAGATAAAGTAATTTTTAGCACGATAAAGATTAATAGATATCATGATAATACTAGATAAAGGGAGCAAAATAGGATAATGCACAAGAAAGGAAAGCAAAAAAGAAAGACATTTAAAGTTTGAAGGGGGAAGGGAGAGAGAGAGAGAGAGAGAGAGAAGGTGGGGGAGAGAGAGAGGCACAGAGAAATGGAGAGATGTGGAGATGGAGAGAGAGAGAGAGAGAGAGAGAGAAAGGGATAGAGAGGAAGAGAGCGAAAGTGGGAGAGGGGGAAAGAAATGGATAAAGTGAGAGAGAGGAAGAGAGAGAGGAAGAGAGAGAGGGAGAGGGAGGGAGAGGGAGGGAGAGGGAGAGAGAGAGAGACGCAGAGAAAAGGAGAGAAGGGGAGATAGAGAGAGAGAAAGGGAAGAGGGAGATGGAGAGAGAGAGAAAGGGGGAGAGAAATGGCGAAGGGGAGAGAGAGGGAGAGGGAGAGAGGGAGAAAGAGAGAGAGAGAGAGAGAGAGAGAGAGAGAGCAAGCAAGAAAGGAGAGCAAGAAAGAAAATAACAAGAGAGAGAGAGAGAGTGACAGATAGAAAAAGAGGAAGAGAGTGACACGGAAAGAATTAGAGGGAGAGAGAGACACACACAGAGAATGCAGTGTTAGAATTAGGAATTGCATAAAAGAAAAAAATTTCTTCTGTTAAACCTATCAAATATTACATCTATTGTCATGCATAAGTTCATATATGAGAATGAGGCCCAAGGGCTGAGATTATGAAAGGGTATGACCCTTATTTGTATTATACCATATATGAGCCTGACCAATGGACACTATCATGCTATGTGCTTACATATTGTTGATATTATATCTTTTGTCATTTAATTTCAAGTTAGTGCAACAAATTAGTATTATCCCATATATAATTATATGTTAGTATACATATAGTAAATGTAGTTATAAATAGTTACATATTGTTAAACATATAGTTATATATAGATATATGCATACAAGTAGTTATAAGTAGATATACATAAATATATACAAAATTATAAATAATTATATAGATTTACATATATCTATACATTTATGTATACATAATAAAAAATAATGTAATATTTATTTATATAGAATTTTTTATAGTTATACAAATATTTATATATAGTTATACACATATAGTTAAATATTATGTTGTATGTTTTTATACATATAAATATAAATATAGTTACATTTGATTATATATATAGTTACACGTATAGTTAAACTTATATTTATACATGTATGTATATATATTTTTTTCATATAATTTCATATATTTATACATATAGTAAGGTACAGGTAAGAATATACTAAAATACATTTTTTATATTAATATATAAAAATCTACATTAAAAATATGTTGTTAATTGTATTTTTAAATATAGTTATGTATAAAGTTTTTATAGTTATACATATAGTAAGATATAATTAATTATAGTTATATGTTATTATACATATAATATATAGTTATAAAAAATTATATATCATTAAACATTTAGTTATATATATATATATATATTCATACGAGTAGTTATATTTTGTTATACATAAAATATACAAAGTTAGAACAAA
This sequence comes from Sapria himalayana, assembly GCA_029783825.1. Classification (NCBI taxonomy): domain Eukaryota; kingdom Viridiplantae; phylum Streptophyta; class Magnoliopsida; order Malpighiales; family Rafflesiaceae; genus Sapria; species Sapria himalayana. The sequence continues at coordinate 9,834 of JAREIK010002348.1, read as the reverse complement.
TATGTAGATTTACATATATGTATACAAATTTGTATAAATAGTTAAAAATATAGTTATATTTGATTATTTAAAGTTTTATTTAGTTTTAGAAATATTTATATATAGTTATACTAATATAATTAAACAAATAGTTGTATGTTGTTATACATGTAATTATAAATATAGTTACATGTGGTTATACATATAGTTACACATATAGTTATACTTCAATTTATACATGTAGGTATATATATTTATTCATATAATTTTATATATTTATAAATATAAGTATGTATAGGTATAGATATAATAAAATATATTTTTATAAACTAATATATACAAATGTATATTAAATATAAGTTGTAAATTATATATTTAAATATAGTTATGTATAATGATTTTATAGTTATACATATAATAAGATACAATTATTTATAGTTATATGTTATTATAGATATAGTATATATAGCCATAAATATTTTTATAATGTTAAACATATAGTTATATATAAATATATTCATACAAATAGTTATACATATATATATAAAGTTATAAATAAATATATAGATTTACATATATGTATACGTTGTTACAAATATATTTATATTAAATTATATATTGTTTTATATAGTTATGCAAATATTTATATATGGTTATACATATATTTATATATAATTATACACATATAGTTAAACATAATGTTATATGTTATTATACATGTAATTATAAATATTATTACATGTGGTTATACATATAGTTATACTTATATTTATACATATAGGGATATATTTTTTTATATAAGTTTATATATGTATACACATTTACAAATATAATTATATTTAATTATATAAAGTATTATATAGTTAAACAAATATTTTTATATAGTTATACATATATAATTAAACATAATGTCGTATGTTGTTATAAAAGTAATTATAAATATAGTTACATGTGGTTGTACATATAGTTACACATATTGTTATACTTAGATTTATACATGTAGTTATATATATTTATTGATATAATTTTATCTATTTATAGATATAGTTATGTATATGTATAGATATAGTAAAATATATTTTTATAAACTAATATATACAAATGTATATTAAATATAAGTTGTAAATTATATATTTAAATATAGTTATGAATAATGATTTTATAGTTATACATATAATAAGATACAATTATTTATAGTTATATGTTATTATAGATATAGTATATATAGCCATAAATATTTTTATAATGTTAAACATATAGTTATATATAAATATATTCCTACAAATAGTTATACATAAATATATAAAGTTATAAATAAATATATAGATTTATATAAATGTATACATTGTTACAAATATATTTATATTAAATTATATATTGTTTTATATAGTTATACAAATATTTATATATAGTTATACAAATATTTATATATAATTATACACATATAGTTAAACATAATGTTATATGTTATTATACATGTAATTATAAACATTGTTACATGTGGTTATACATATAGTTACACATATAGTTATACTTATATTTATACATATAGGTATATATTTTTTTATATAATTTTATATATGTATACATATTTACAAATATAGTTATATTTATTTATATAAAGTATTATATAGTTAAACAAATATTTTTATATAGTTATACATATATGGTTAAACATAATATCATATGTTGTTATAAAAGTAATTATAAATATAGTTACTTGTGGTTGTACATATAGTTACACATATTGTAATACTTAGATTTATACATGTAGGTATATATATTTTTTCATTTAATTTTATATATTTATACATATAGTTATGTAAACATATAGATATAGTAAAATACATTTTTATATACAAATGTATATTAAATATAAGTTGTAAATTATATATTTAAATATAGTTATGTATAAATCATTATAGTTATACATATAAAAAGATACAATTATTTATAGTTATATGTTATTATACATATAGTATATATAGCTATATTCATACACATAGTTATACATAAATATACAAAGTAATAAATAAATATAGAGATTTATATATATGTATACATAGTTACAAATATAGTTATATATAATTATATAAAGTGTTATATAGTTATACGAATATATATATATATATAGTTATACACATATAGTTGAACATATTGTTGTATGTTATTATACATGTAATTATAAATATAGTTACATGTTGTAAAAAATATAGTTACACATAGTTATATTTATATTTATACATGTAGTTATATATTTTTTTTATATAATTTTATATATGGATACATATAGTTATCTATAGGTATATAAATGGTAAAATACATTTTTATATACTAATATATAAAAATGTATATTAATTATATGTTGTTAATTATATTTTAAAATATAGTTATGTATAATATTTTATAGTTATACATATAGTCAAAGACAATTATTTATAGTTATATGTTCTTATACTTTTGTGATCCAATGGCAAAAAGACACATAACAGAAAACAAACAAGTTTGGCTTACAACAAATCAGAACAAAGTAAATGCTGTTATGTATTTCACGTATGCAATTTATAAATATAAATACAATTTGAATCCCCCTAGAAACACATGATGACATCCACATAACAGAACAAAACTCAAACAAAATAGGCAAAGATTAGATCCACATCCATATATGTCAACAAAGTTTGTCTCATCTTGCTAAAATTGTTTATGACTTGCTGGCAATGTAATTGGAAAGACAATCAAGACCCTCATAGATCCCCTTGCCAAAGGTAGCACGGGTGCTCTGAATGTGCCAATGTTGTTGGAAAAGAAAGTGAAGTCCTAGCTTGTCAGTAATTTCAGCTGCATTCATTGCATTGGGAAGATCTTGCTTATTGGCAAACACCAGCAAAATTGTATTTCGAAGCTTTTACTCGTTTAGCATCCTATGCAACTCATCTCTGGCTTCAACAACTTGATCTCTATCATTGTTGTCCACTATAAATATAAGACCTTGGGTATTTTGGATGTAATGCCTCCAGAAAAGGCGAATCTTGTCTTGACGCCAAACATCCCACACAGTGAAATTGATGTTTTTGTATTCAATAGTACTTACATTGAAGAAAATAGTAGGAATTGTGGTGACAATTTCATCAAGCTTCAACTTATACAGAATGGTTGTCTTACCGCTAGCATCAAGACCTAGCATCAAAATCATCATTTCCTTATCGGCAAATAGCCTGCTAAACAACTTTGTGAACGTAAACCCCATTTCTTCCACTAAATCTAAATCTCTTTTTCATATGGTAGTAAATAGATTTTATGAGAAAAAGAAACAGAACTACTCAACCTCAAGAGATGGTCACCAGAGAGGGAGGTCAACCTCTATATGTTCTTATACCTATAGTATATATAATTAAAAATAGAGTTATATATAGTTTACATATAATTATATATATATATATATATTCATACAATTAGTTATAAGTATGTATATATAAATATATACAAAGTTATAAATAAATATATAGATTTAATTATATGAATACATATATGTATACATAGATACAAATATAGTTATATTTAATTATATAGAGTATCATATAGTTATACAAATATTTATATATAGTTATACACATATTATTATAAATATGTATGTAGTTAAAGATATTGTTTTATATAACATTTTTATAGTTATACATTTAGTAAAATACAATTAAATATAGTTATATATTATTATACATATGATATATTTTGTTACAAATATAGTTATATAAAATTACTCAAATAGTTATCAAATATTATATTTTAAAATAAATAGTTATATATAGTTATTAATATAGTAAAAAAAATAGTTTACATACTTATAAATATAGTTAAATATAAATTATGAAAAGTTTTATATAGTTATACAAATATTTATGAAATAGTTATCATATACTATGATAACAACACACTCTTAAATGCACAATTGAATTACACCAATATAGAGAAAGAACTTGTATCAACAATATTTTCTTTTGACAAATTAATATCAAAGTTATTAGGAACCAAAGTTATAGTATATACTAAATATTCTATAATCAAATATCGCATATAAAAGAAAGATGTCAGCCCTAGATTGATTTGATGGATTTTACTATTACAATAGTTTAAACTAGAGATATTAGATAGAAAATGTACATATAATCAACATTGAAAATAGCTTATCAAGACTAGAAAAATAAGATAGAAGAGTTGTTGAAGAAGATATCAGATAGATTTTTTTATTTGTACAAATTATAATATTGAATAAAAATATAACTCCATGGTATGTAGTATTGAATGAACCTTATCATTGCAAGTAGTACTCAGATCAAATTTTGAGGCAAATTGTTATAGATGGAAGATTAGTAGTACTTGCAATAATGTCACTTTTTTGCTCCTACTCTCACGAATTAGTGGAACATGTTAATATTTATGTGCTCATGTATTTCTCTTCTCAAAATTAATTTTGATATTTACATATATATGCATAAATATATATGTGCATATACTCTACCCTATACACACACACATTTATACATCCATATACATTACTATACATTATATATCAGCATACACATTTTGTACTTTGTTATATATTCACACATGTATCTACATTTTCAATGTAGTGTGTATATACTTGTATGCATGCATATACTACTATACTCCCACACAAACACACACACATACCTATATACATAATGTATTTTTAAAGTTAAACATGAAACAATTATATATATATATATGTGTGTGTGTGTGTGTGTGTAAATGTATTTAAAATTTTTTGATTTTGAAAATTTAATTAAAATAAAATATTATATATTAAACACAATTTATAAAATATTGGAAATTCTTTATATTAAAAACAAATATTTATGTGTATGTGTGTGTATGCGTGTGTGTGTGTGTGTGTGTGTGTGTGAAGCATATTAATGCATAAAATGAAATTATGACTTATATATATGAGCTTCTATTTTATTCAAATAGTTTTTTTTTTAATATTTATATTAAAATAACTATCATTATACTCTTATAAATAAATTATTTTAGTTTTACAATTATGTTAAAAATGAAAATATAGTTCATAAATAAATAATGTTTTTGTTTTTCTATATAATTTTTTTTATTAAGATATTAATGTCTGATAAATTTCTAACTATTATTTATTGTGTTTAATATATTTTTAGAAACTTTAAAATTCAAACAAATATAATGTAGTGCATATAAATACATGACTTTAATGTTTTGTAAAAAATCAATTATTTCTTTAATTAAGTTCAAACAAAATAGATTACCATGTAAATACATGAGTATATTTTTCTACAAGTAATTTTTTTTTATTTTATTCAAAATATATAAATGACCATATAAATATATGAATTTGTTTTTTTAAATAATTATTATTAAATTTTATTTTAAATTTTATTTTAAATTTTATTTTAAATTTAATACTTTACAATGTTTTTTTTGTAATTAATAAATACATTTCAAACATTATTAATTTTATAATAAATATAACATATTGCATATTATGAGGTGCAAATTTTATTTTGTAAATAAATTTTAATTTTAAAGTATTATCTTTGTAAATTGAAACTACATCACATATATATTTTAGTATTATTTTATAATATTTATTACATGAACATATTGTTATTTGTTTTTAAATTTACAACTTGAATTTTAACATATAAACATTTTATTAGAAATCAATTTTAATTAAATAATATTATGTGAAACAAAAATACAAACCCTAACCATATTAAATCATAATGATTATACAAACAAATAAAAATATAATAAAATTACATTTAAGGTTGAAAAAATTATATTTAAGTTCCTAAAATATATGGGAAAATGATAAAGATTTATACAACATCCAAAAAAATTATGTATGAAAGAGATAAATGATATGAATGGATATTAAGTTTCTGAAGCACGTTGTTGTACATTTTGTAGAGTTATATATAGCTTTTGATATAATTATATATATTTAGACATATGGCTATGTATAGGTTTTCATGTAGATAAATACATTTATATATAGAAATATGTTGATATACATATTGTTAAATACATTTATATATAGTTATATACCTATATATTATATATATATATTAAATATATATATTATTAAATACATATTGTTAAATATATATATATATTGATATATATATTATTAAATACATATATACATATATATATATATATATATATATATATATGTATATATGTATATATGTATATATGTATGTATGTATGTATGTATGTATATATTAAATATACGTTGTTATATTTTTATATAGTTATGTTTATGTATACTATTTTTATAGTTATAGATATAGTAAAATATACTTATATAAGAAATTTGAATTATATCACACATGCATATTTAAGCATAGTTATGTTTAAATACATTTATATTTATGTATACTATTTATGTATATTATATAAATATATAATTTTGTATTTTGATGTAGATATCAAGTCGGCATACCTACTGTGCACCATCAACATCTACACAATGAAAATGCATTATATCACAAATGCATAAAGTATATATACGAATAAGTTTATATAAGCAATCCAAGCTTACCATGGTGATTAACGAAAAAGAATTTCGGAATAAAAAATAACAGAATCAAAACACATACTTCTGCATCAAGATAATCGATGAAGAAATAGGGTAGAAAACATACCTAAAATCAATAAGAAATCTCGCTTATATTACTCTTCGCTTAGGTTTGATGCGTCAATGTTGAGAGATAGAGGTGGATTGCGGGGAACATAGCCGCTTTGCTTGTTAGAGTTTTCTCTCGCATCTTGACAACGAGTGATTAAATATATTACCAAAAAATTAAAATTGTTATTTATAAAAACATTAAATAAATAATATATATATATATATATATAATACAAAAGGCTAATTTTTTTATTTATTATCAAAATCTTTTCAATAAAATTCATGTGCATTTAGCAAGGTACACATGAAAAACAAACACCTTATAATTTTTTATTATAAAATTAATTAAACAATAAATATATAAACAATTTAAAAAAATATATGTTTAGCCTTATAAAAAAATATCAAATAGCTACAAAATTTACAAACTTTATATAATAAGACAAATATGAAATGATGATTTGTCTTCTAGCCACTCTTCTAAAAGTTATAAAATACTTAATGTTAAAAATATATATAAATATATATATTTTATTGTTATAAATTTTTAAAAATTCATATTAATTTTTATGAAGATGATATGAAATAATTTTAAAGGCATAAAATTTCATATTATTTGATATCATTAATAATTTTTAAAAAGCAAAAAATTACTTAAAGTGAGAAGATAATTAAACAAAGTTATATTTATTATTTTAATAAATACTGAATATTAAAAGCTAATAGTAAAAATATTACTCAATTATTTAATTATTATAAATTTAGTAGGAGCAAACATCTATATATTTATTCAAATTTTGTATTAATTATTTTTTTAAAAGTTTTCTATGATCATAAATTTTTTTTTACTTATAATAATATTAGTATTGACTAGTTTATTCGTTAATTTAGATATTTTTGAAAATATTTTCTATTTAATCATACAATGACTTATTTTATATTTATATTAGTGATAATTTTAATGTATGTTAATTTAATTTTTAAGATATCATAAAAAATTATTATACTAAAATTAATTATTTAATATTACTTTAATACAAAATTTTAAGTTTCTTAATTAAAAATTTCAGAAAATTTTTTTGTATAATTTTTTTAAAAAATTATATATCTAAAAATAGTTATTTTAGTCCTTGTTAATATAACTTTTTTGTATTTTTATATTTTTATAATTATTTAATTATAATATTCTTTTTTTATAATTTTACGAGGAGGATGTATCTTTCAAAGATCACTCATCTATAGACCATTATCATACATTAAATAATCAAAATTAAATAAAATATTAAAAACTAATAATAAATTAAAACAAATTAAAAGATTAAAGATTGTCTAGGGAAATTCCGTCGCTAAATCCGTCACTATATTTCGTATGTAATTAGCTAGGAAAATTCCATCACTAAATCCGTCACTATATTCCAGATGAAATTAACTAGGAAAATTTCATCGTTAAATCTGTTGTTGTATTCCAGATGTAATTAGCCAAGAAAATTTTGCCGCTAAATCCGTCGCTATATTTTGGATGTAATTAGCTTGGGAAATTCCGTCACTAAAATCCATCCCTATAATCTGAATGTAATTAGCTAGAGAAATTCTATCGCTAAATTAGTCGCTATATTCCAGATTTTATTAGATATGAAAATTCTATCGCTAAATCTGTCGTTATATTCCAGATTTTATTAGCTAGGGAAATGCATTGCTAAATCCATCGCTAAATTCTGGATTTTATTAGCTAGAGAAATTCCTTCGCTAAAAACATCGCTATATTCCGGGTTTTCTTAGCTATGGAAATTCCGTCGCTAAATTCATCAGTATATTCCAGATTTTATTAGATAGGAAATTACCATCACTAAATCTGTAGCTAATATCCCCACTTTTCTTGAGCGGAATTTAGGACAATATTCTGTCGCTAATCCATTTCAAATTTTTATTTCATTGAAAAATCATAAATTTATTGTTATTCCCTAGCTAATCCCTTGTTATTTAGCAAGGGATTAATCCCTAGCTAAAATTCCTTAGCTAAATGTTATCTAAATGTTATATAAACTATTATATAAATGGATAGTGTTATGTAAATATTGTAAAAATGTTTATAAACATTTATACATATGTATAAATATTTATATATAACATTAAATGTTTATCTAAGCATACCATGTTTATATATAATGTTATACATTTATATTTATTAAAGTATGGATATTTATTTTTTATTGTCATTCTATTATATAAATGTATAAAAGTTTATATATAATGTTACTTTTTTATAATATTTTTAGAGACAATCAAAATCGAACCCATATATTTCAACCATAATAATTTGATCTCTCATCCTTCTATGAGAAATCAAATTTAATTAAGTATTTCTAATCATATTACTATTGATGTATCCCAAAAAAATATAATCTATTAAAAAATAAAAATATAATTATCTCAAAAAAACATCATTAAACAAAATCATTATATAATATATACTAGTCATATAAGTTTTAAATTTCTAAATAACTTGATTCATAAATTCATGATATGACTTAAAAATTAATCTAAATTAGGCTTCAATTTTATGAAAATGCTTTATAATCAAAATATATTTGCAACTAATAACGACAGGATGGTTTGGTTGGTAGGGTATTGAATTCACAACTACTTGAATATTGCGAGTTCGATCCTAATTCCTAACTAGCTATCAATATTATCATTTGTTTGGCCAAGAATTAATTCCTCGTGTGTTTTAGGTATATTGCCCTGGGTCAGATACCACCCAATTACACACACACACACACACCCATTCACACACATATATATCTATATATATACATACATACATACATACATACATACATCCATACATACATACATACATATATATATATGTATGTCTATATACACACATATATATATATATATCTATATACACATGTATATCTCTATATACACACATATACATATATATATATATATGTGTCTACACACACACACACACACACACACACACACACATATATATATATATATTTAATATACACACATATATATTTATACACACACACACACACACACACACACACACACACATATATATATATATATATATATATCTATATACCTACATATATATTTATACGTACATATATACATATCATAGACATATGTAAATAAATATCTTATATCTA
>JAREIK010002347.1:72580-109976 GCA_029783825.1 Sapria himalayana | reverse complement strand
TAATAATATATTTTATTAAGATAGATATCAATTAAAATATAATTACAAAACATAAAATGATTCATAAGCTAAGCAAAAAATATTACTATATAATAATTTTTTGTTTTAAAATTTTTTTTTATTTTAAAAATTTTATCTATAATTTTTTGATTAAAAATAATTTACATAAATTATATTTGTCTAACTCATAATTTATTTTTTAATTAATATTTATATAAAAATAAAAAATTAATAATTAAAATGGATATTTAAAATTATAATGAAAAACAATGAGATTTATTATTTATTATTTAGGGTATACTGGTTTAATTTAAGTTATATCTATCTCACTAATAATTTATTTTGTAATTAATATTTCTATAAAAATAAACTGATAAATAATTAAAATAAAAATTTAAAATTATAATGGATAAAAATTAAAATGAGATTTATGATTTATTATTAATATATATCAGTTTAATGGTTTAAGTATTTTAATGTTTTGTCATTTAAAAGTTTAGTCATTTATGTTTTTAGGCATTCAGTGATTGATAGGTTTTATTTAAACAATAAAATAATAAAAAAATTGTAATTTTTTTCATTTTCAAATGTTATAACCTTTGAAAATTTAATAATATTTAAAATTTTTTGAAATTTGAATACAATATTTAGTTATAATAATTTTAATAATTCTATATCATATAAATTAAACATAAAAAATTTTATTGATAAATATTATAATAATGATCAAAAATTAAATTAATAAACTATTTATAATAAGATAGATATTAATTAAAAAATATTTACAAAACCCAAATTGATTCAAAATTAAAATAAAATATATTAGTTGATAATAATTTTTAATTTTTAAGAATACTTATTTTAAAAGCGTATATATATTTTTTGATTAAAAATAAATTATTTAAATTATATGTGTCACACTTATAATTTATTTTGTAATAAAAATTACTAAAAAAATAAACTAATAAATAATTGAAATGAATATTTAAAATAAAAATAATTTGAAATAAAAATTCAATTTATTAATTATTAAGTAGTATATAGCGGTTTAATGGTTTATGTATTTAGGCATTATGGGGTTTAGGAGTTTACTGATATAACTGTATATGGATTTAGAGGTTTATAGGTTTTATTCAAAAAATAAAATAACATAAAATTTATTTTTTATTATTTTTTCATATTTACAAAAGTTATAACCATTGAAAATATAATAATTTTTAAATTTTTTTCAAAAGTAAATTCAATATTTAGTTATAATAATCATTATATTTATTTATCATATAAATTCAATATAAACAATTTTATTGATAAATATTCTAATAATGATCAAAAGATAAATTAATAAACAATTATTAATAATATAGATATTAATTAAAATATAATTACAAAATCTAAAATGATTCAGAAGGAGAGCAAAATATATACTATATAATAAATTTTAATTTTTAAATTTTTTATTCTTTTTATAAGTTTATCTATATTTTTCGATTAAAAATAATTTATATAAATTATATTTGTCTAACTCATAATTATTTTTGTAATTATTATTTATATAAAAATAAACGAATAAATAATTAAACTGAATATTTTAAATTATAATGAAAAAAAAAATATTGAGATTTATTATTTATTATTTATAATTTAGGGTATACTAGTTTTAAAGAATTATATTTTTAAGGTTTTAGAGATTTAGGAGTTATTGATATAAGTGTTTAGGCATTTAGTGGTTTATAAGATTTATTTAAACAATGAAATAACAAAAAAAATTATTTTTGATATTTTCTCACATTTTCAAAGTTTATAATTTTTAAAAATATAATAAATTTAAAATTTTTTAAAATCTTAATACAATATTTTGTAATAATAATCATTATAATTATATATAATCTAAACAAAATATAAAAAATTTTATTGATAGATATTAAATCAATTACAAAAATTAAATTAATATGCTATAATTAATATGATATATATAAATTAAAATATAATTTCAAAACATAAAATTATTCAAAATCAAAGTGAAATTTATTACTAAATAATAATTTTTGTTTTTTAGTTTTTACTTCTTTTTATAAGCTTATATATTTTTTTTGATCAAAAATAAATTATTTAAATTATATTTGTATCACTCATAATTTATTTTGTAATTAATATTTTAATAAATTATTTAAATTATAATTAAGGTATACGAGTTTAAAGGTTTAAGTATTTATGGTCTTTTGTGTTAAGGAGTTTAGATATTTAAGTGTTTAAAGATTTAGTGGTTTATAAGTTTTATTTAAACAATGATATAACATAAAATTTATTTTTTTTTATTTTTTCTAATTTTAAAGGTTATATCCTTTGAAAATATAATAATTTTTAAATTTTTTTCGAATGTAAATATAATATTTATTTATAATAATCTGCATAAATATAAGTCATTTAAATTCAATATAAATAATTACATTGCTAGATATTATAATAATGATCAAAAAATAAATTAATAAATAATTATTAATAAAATAGATATTATTTAAAAAGTATTTTTAAAATCTAAATTTTTCAAATCAAAGTAAAATATATTACTAAATAATAATTTTTTTTAATGTTTTTCTTTTTTTATAAGTTTATATTTTTGTTATTATAAATAAATTATTTAAATTATATTTTTCTTACTCATAATTTATTTTGTAATTTATAATATCATAATAATAAATTAATAAATAATTAAAATGAATATTTAAAATTATAATGAATACAAATAAAATTGAGATTTATTATTTATTTTTCAGGATATATTGGTTTAATGGTTTAAGTATTTAGGTGTTTTATTGTTTAGGAGTTTAGTGATTTAATTGTTTAGACCTTTAGTGATTTATAGTTTTTATTTAAAGAATGAAAAAACAAAAAATTTAATTTTTTGATTTTTTTTTAATTTTTGAAGGTTGTAAACTTTGAAAATATAATAATTTTAAATTTTTTTAAAATGAGAATATAATATTTAGTTATAATAATCTTAATAATTATATATAATATAAACTCAATATAAATAATTTTATTGATAAATATTATAATAATGATCAATAAATAAATTAATAAACGAGTATTTATAAGAATGATATAAATTAAAATATAATTGTAAAATCTAAAATGATTCAAAATCAAAATAAGCTATATTAGTAAATAATAATTATTTATTTTTAAAAATTTGTCTTTTTTTATCAGCATTTGTTAATGAAAAATAAATTATTTAAACTATATATGTCGCACTAATAATTTATTTTGTAATTAATATTTCTATAAAAATAAACTGATAAATAAGTAAAGTGAATATTTAAAATTATAATGAGAACTAGTAAAATTTAGATTTATGATCTATTATTTGGACTATACTAATTTAATGTTTTAAGTATTTATGGGCTTCGGGGTTTAGGAGTTTAGTCATTTTAGAATTTAGTCATTTAGTGGTTTATAGGTTTTATATAAAAAATAAAATAACAAAAAATTTATTTTTGTTATTTTTTCTCATTTTTGAAAGTTATAACCTTTGAAATATAATAATTTATAATTTTTTTTTGAAAAGCGAATATACTATGAAGTTATAATAATCATAATAATTATATATCATATAAATTCAATATAAACGATTTTATTGATATATATTATAATAATGATCATATAAAAGTAATAAACAATTATTAATAAGATAAATATTGTTTAAAATATATTTTCAAAACCTAAAATGATTCAAAATAAAGTGAAATATTTTACAAAATATTAAATTTAAATTTTTAAATTTTTAAATTTTTGTGTCCATTTATAAGCCTATATATTTTTCAATGAAAAATAAAATATTTAAATTATATTTGTCTCACTAATAATTTATTTTTTAATTTATATTTATATAAAAATAAACTAATAAATAATTAAAATGTATATTTAAAATTATAATGAATACTAATAAAAATGAGATTTATGATTTCTTATTTAGGGTATAACTATTTAATTGTTTATGTTTTTTGTGGTTTTGGGGTTAATGAGTTTATTGATTTATAAGTTTACACATTTAGGTGTTTATAGGTTTTATTTAATCAAAGAAATAACAAAAAATTTATTTTTATCAATTTTCGTGATTTTCAAATGTTATAAACTTTAAAAATATAATAATTTTTTAATAGTTATAAAATATGAATACATATAATTTTAAAAATTATATTTGTTGTAAATTGAATATAAAAAAATTTTTAAATATATATTATTATAATGATCAAAAAATAAAATAATTAACTATCTAGTAAAATTATTATCTAGTAATATATACGCTTATAAAAGAAGTAAAAATTTAAAAATTAAAAATTATTATCTAGTAATATATTTTACTTTAATTATGAATCAATTTGGGGTTTGTAAATATTTTTTAATTAATATCTATCTTATTATTAATAGTTTTTAATTTAATTTTTGATGATTATTATACTATATATCAATAAATTTATTAATATTGAATTTATATCATATATAATTATTAATATTATTATAACAAAATATTATATTCATATTTTAAAAAATTTTAAATATTAATTTATTTTTTATGGTTATAACTTTGAAAATCAGAAAAAATCTAAAAAAAAATATTTTATTTTTATTATATAAATAAAACTTATAAACCACTATATGCCTAAAAACATAAATTGATAAACTCCTAAACTATAAAATCCCTAAATAATCAAACCATTAAACCGGTATACCACATATAATAAATCATAAATCTCATTTTAATTTATATTCATTATAATTTTAAATATTCATTTTAATTATTTATAATTTATTTTTTATAGAAATATTAATTACAAAATAAATAATGAGTTAGACAAATATAATTTTAATAATTTATTTGTAATCAAAAAAAAATATAAACTTATAAAAAGAAGTAAAAATTATAAAACAAAAAAGTATTATTTTGTAATATATTTTACTTTGATTTTGAATCATTATATATAGGTTTTGCAATTATATTTTAATTGCGATCAATCTTATTAATAAAAGTTTATTAATTTAATATTTTATCATTTAAAAAAAATATATTTGCCGAAATAAAATTTTATTCAAAATCAAAGTATATTATATTACTAAATAAAATTTTAAAATTTTTGAAATTTTCTTTATTTTTATAAGCTTATTTTTTTTCATAAAAAATAATTTATTTAAATTATATATGTCTCACTCATTATTTAATTTGTAATTAATATTTCTATTAAAATAAAACCTATAAACCTATAAACCACAAATTTTTTTATCAAAAAATTATTATTATAAATTATGACTATACAAATATAATTTAAATAATTTATTTTTCATCAAAAAAATATATTAGCTTATAAAAAGAATCAAAAACTAAAAAACAAAAATTATTATTTAATAATAAATTTTAATTGTATTTTGAATAATTTTAGGTTTTGCAATTATATTTTAATTTATATCCATTATAATAATAATAATATATTAATTTATTTTTTGATAATTGTTATCATATATATGAATAATATTGTTTATATTTAGTTTATATAATATATAATTATAAAGAATATTATTACTAAATAATGTATTCACATTTTTAAAAAATTTTAAAATTATTATTTTGTCAAAGGTTAACCTTTGAAAATATGAAAAATTATAAAAAATAATTATATTTGTTATTTCATTGTTTAAACAAAACTTATAAACAACTAAATACTTAAAATATTTAACTGGTATACATTAATAATAATTCATAAATATCATTTTAATTTTTATTCAATATAATTTTAAATTTTTATTTTAATTATTTATCAGTTTATTTTTATTGAAATATTAATTATAAAATAAATTATTAGTGAGACAGATATAATTTAAATTAAACTGGTATACCCTAAATAATAATGTATAAATCTCATTTTTTTTCATTATAATTTTAAATATTCATTTTAATTATTTATTTGTTTATTTTTATATAAATATTAATTAACATATATTTGCTTTGATTAAAATATATTTTTCTTTGATACTTTTCAAAATCTCATTTTATTTTATTTATTTTATTTATTTTATTTTAATAAATAATATTTTGATTAAAATATACCCTAAATATAACTGCAAATATATAATGATTCAAAATCTCATTTTATACATTTGAATATGATTCATTTACACCTTTTTGGGTATTATGAGATTGTATACATAACTCATTTAAAATAAAAAGAAAGAAATGATACTTTTCATATCCATGATGATATAAAAAATGGGCTTAGACATGCCAATAAAATAAATTTTTTGATTCATGATTGAAAGAGAGCCCATACTTCTTGCCCTGCTCAAACCACCCTGGGGCTAGTTTGTTCTAATAGGCTACAAGGTGGTTATTTTTTTATAGGTGAACTATGTTTTAAAATAATTGCTTTGAGTGTTTGCATGAGAGATATTTTATAAGAAATTACAATAATCAATATAAATAGTATCCTCAACAACTATCTATTTCAACACATAGGGGTACAACTTTGGTTTAGTCTGTTAGCGTACATGAGTCAAATTACCTTTGATAGCCCAGTGATTCAACATCAAATATGATTAGACATAATAGATATAAAGTAAAAGCTCATATTATTTTGGTTAGAGCTTTAGCAATCATTCTAGAGTTGAGAGAGGAACAATATAAATTATTTTAATTATTTAGTATAATTTTAATTTTTATTTTAATTATTTATCAGTTTATTTTTATAGAAATATTAATTACAAAATAAATTATTAGTGAGACAGATCTAATTTAAATTAAACGGGTATTTACTAAATAATAAAAAATAAATCTCATTATTATTTCTTTATAAATTTAAATATTCATTTTAATTATTTATTTGTTTATTTTTATATAAATATTAATTAAAAAATAAATTATGAGTTAGACAAATATAATTTATATAAATTATTTTTCATCAAAAAAAATTTAGATAAACTTATTAAAAGAAAAAAAAAATTTAAAACAAAAAATTATTATATAGTAATATAATTTGATTTGCTTCTGATTCATTATTGGTTTTGTAATTATATTTTAATTGATATCTATCTTATTAATAATAGATTAATAATTTATTTTTTGATCATTATTAGAATATTTATCAATAAAATTTTTTATATTGAATTTATATGATATTTAAATATAATAATTATTATAACTAAATATTGAATTTACTTTTCAAAAAAATTTTAAAATTATTATATTTTTAAAGATTATAACCGGGCCAAAATTGGAGCAAAGCCTGACCCATTTCATGATCAGGCCCACTCTGGTTAAATGAGCCGAGATAAATTTTAATATAAAATGTTTTGTAATTTTAATTTCGGGTGGCTATTTTTGGACCCGTGGAACTGTTCATCATCTCTCTCTCTTCTCTCTGTGCGATTTATCACGACTATTCTGTGTGCTACATACTGTATGACATTTCTGTTGCTTTAATCTGTAATGCATAAGCATTTTTTGGTGGATTTAGCTAATCGTACTAAGCGACTAGCGAACCACATTATTTTATGTGTTTATTTCTCATTTTTTGATTCTATCTTGGATGGTTGCTGAATAATGATATATATATTACTTGTTTTCTGTTGTTTCTGTGTTTCTATATCTCAATTTCACTACCGTGGAAGCACAATTTCCCAACAATTATATATGATATACCGGTATAATGGAATGATTAATTAGTGGTTTTTTCATTTATTAGTTTAACAATTTATGTTTTTAGGCATTTAGTTGTATATAGGTTTTTTTTATATAATAAAAAGAAATTTTTTTTTGATTTTTTTTAGATTTTCAAAGGTTTAACCTTTAAAAATAAAATAATTTTTAAAATCATTTGAAATATGAATACCATGTATAATTATATTAATCTTATTAATTATATATCATATAAATTCAATAATAGCAAAGGTCGTGATTCTATATTTTGTTTCTAGAACACAAAATCATATAGATGAGAATATGCCATAACTTGTGTCTCTCTATTGAACATATTGTTATGGCACTAAGAATGATCATGAATACATATTTAATCACAATAATACATTGTCACAGTATTGGATATGACCATATCTTGTGCATTTTATCTTTATATTGCAAAGTCATTGCACTATGAATGATTGTAACTTTGCACTTTCCTCAATAACAAAAGTCATGACTTTAGAAATAGTTAAAGCTCGAAAACTGCTCTTAATAACTTTCTATAGCTAAAATTATTGGGATTGGAAATATCACTATGACTTTTTCCTTTGATTTGTGACCTCAACTGTCAATATGCAATACTAATATTTTGAGCAATGATTAAAACATTTTATAGGTTTTAAAATTATTTTTATTATTTTTTGATATTTTAAAAAGGTCATAACCTTTGAAAATATTATAATTTTTAAATTTTTTTTAAAAGTGAATAAATATTTATAATAATAATTATTATTATTATATATCATATAAATTCAATATAAACAATTTTATTGGTAGATATTCTAATAATTATCAAAAAATAAATTAAAAAAATATTATTAATAAGATTGATATTACTAAAATATAATATCAAAACCTAAAAAGATTCAAAAGCAAAGCAAAATATATTACTTAATATTAATTATTTGTTTTTAAATTTTTATTCTTTTTATAAGCTTATCTATTTTTTGATGAAAATTAATTTTTATAAATTATATTTTAACTCATAATTTATTTTATAATTAATATAAATATATATAAATAAAAAACTAAACAATCAAAATGAATTTTTTAAATTATAATGAAAACATATAAAAATGACATTTATTAATTATTATTTAGGGTCAACCCGTTTAAATGATTATCTATATAGGGGAATAGAGATTTTGTAGTTTAGTGATTTAAGTGTTTAGGCATTTAGTGGTGTATAGGTTTTATTTAAACAATGAAATAACAAAAAAAATATTTTTTTTATTTTTTCACATGTTCAAAGGTTATAATCTTTGAATACTTATTAAATCTATATTTAGTTATAATAATTATTAATTCTATATATCATATAAATTAAATATAAATATTTTTATTGATAAATTTTCTAATAATGATCAAAAAAAAATTAATAATCTATTATTAATAAGTTAGATATCAATTAAAATATAATTACAAAACCTAAAATGATTCAGAAACAAAATAAAATATATTACTATATAATAATTTTTTGTTTTTAATTTTTTTCTTCTTTTAATAAGTTTATCTATATTTTTTTGTAGAAAAATAATTTATATAAATTATATTTGTGTAACTTATAATTTATTTTGTAATTAATATTTATATAAAAATAAACAAATAAATAATTAAAATTAATATTTAAAATTATAATGATAAAAATAAAAATGAGATTTATTATTTATTATTTAGGATATACCTATTTAAAAATTTTATCTATTTAGGGTTTTTGAGATTTAGAAGTTATTTATTTAAGTATTTAGGCATTTAATGGTTTATAGCTTTTATTTAAACAATGAAATAAAATTTTTTCAAATTTTCAAATGTCATAACATTGGAAAATATAATAATTTTAAAATTTTTTAAAAATGTGAATACAATATTTAGTAATAATAATTATTATAACTATATATAATATAAACTAAATATAAACTATTTTATTGATAATATTATTTCAATTATCAAAAAATAAATTAATAAACTATTATTAATATGATAGATATAAATTAAAATATAATTAAAAAACCTAAAATGATTCAAAATCAAAGTAAAATTTATTACTAAATAATAATTTTTTTTAGATTTTGCATAATTTTATTAGCTTATATTTTTTTTATTGAAAAATATATTATTTAAATTATATTTGTCACTCATAATTTATTTTGTAATTAATATTTCTATAAATTATTTAAATTATATTTAATGTTTACGAGTTTAAAGGTTTAGGTATTTAGGGGCTTAGGGGTTTAGAAGTTTAGATATTTATGTATTTAGGCATTTAATGTTTTATAAGTTTTATTTAGATAATGATATAACAAAAAATTTATTTTTGTTATTTTTTCTAATTTTTGAAGGTTATAAACTTTGAAAATATAACAATTTTCTAATTTTTTTTTATATGTGAATACTATATTTAGTTATGATAATCTTAATAATTATATATCATGTAAATTCAATAAAAACAATTATTATGAAATATATTATATTAATGATCAAAAAATAAATTAATAAATAATTATTAATAAGATAGATATTATTTTAAATATTTTTGCAAAACATAAATTTATTCAAAATCAAAGTAAAATATATTACAAAAATATACTTTTTTTGACGTTTTGCTTCTTTTTATAAGTTTACATTTTTTGTTATTAAAAGTAAATTATTTAAATTATATTTGTCTTCCTCATAATTTATTTATTATTTATAATTCTATAAAAATAAACAAATAAATAATTAAAGTTAATATTTAAAATTATAATGAATTGAAATAAAATAGAGATTTATTATTTATTATTCAGGATATACTAGTTTAATGGTTTTAGTATTTAGGTGTTTTGGGGTTTAGTGATTTATGTGTTTAGGCCTTTAGTGATTTATAGTTTTTATTTAAAGAATTAAAAGATAAAAAATTTAATTTTTTGATTTTTTTAATTTTTGAAGGTTATTACCTTTGAAATTATAATAATTTTAAATTTTTTTAAATGTGAATATAATATTTAGTAATAATAATCTTAATAATTATATATAATGTAAACTCATTATAAATAAATATATTAATAGATATTATAATAATGATCAATAAAAAATTAATAAACTAGTATTAATAAGAATGATATAAATTAAAATATAATTGCAAAATCTAAAATGATTCAAAATAAAAATAAAATATATTACTAAATAATAAATTTTTGTTTTTAAGATTTTGCCTCTTTTTATAAGGATATATATTATTTTTGATGAAAAATAAATTATTTAAATTAGATCTGTCTCACTAATAATTTATTTTGTAATTAATATTTCTATAAAAATAAACTGATAAATAATTAAAATAAAAATTTAAAATTATACTTAAAAAAAATTAAATTGAGATTTATGATTTTTTATTAATGTACACCTGTTTAATAGTTTAAGTATTTAAAGGTTTTGTCATTTAGGAGTTTAGCATTTATGTTTTTAGGCATTTAGTGGTTTATAGGTTTTATTTAAACAATAAAATAACAAAAAAAAATTGTAATTTTTTTTCATTTTCATAGGTTATAACCTTTGAAAATATAATAATATTTAAAATTTTATGAAATGTGAATACAATATTTAGTTAAAATAATATTAATAATTATATATCATATAAATTTAATATAAATAATTTTATTGATAGATGTTACAATAATGATAAAAAATTAAATTTATAAACTATTAATATTAAGATATATATTAATTAAAAAAATATTTACAAAACCCATATTGATTCAAAATTAAAGTAACTTATATTACTTGATAATAATTTTTAATTTTAAAATTTATACTTCTTTTATAAGCGTATATTTTTATTAGATAAATAATATATCATTTAAATTATATTTGTTGTACTCATAATTTATTTTGTAATAAATATTTCTAAATAAATACACTAATAAATAATTAAAATGAATATTTAAAAATATAATAAATAGCAATAAAAAATAAATTTATTAATTATAAAGTAGTATTTAGAGGTTTAATGGTTTATGTATTTAGGCATTACGGGGTTTAGGAGTTGACTGATTTAACTTTATATGCATTAAGTAGGGCTGCTCACGGGACTCGGAGATTCGTGACCCAACCCGAAGTCTTGTCCCGAAGGAATCGGGACTGAGAAAAATCCTTTGATTTGATTTTTCCTGTCCCGTTCTGTCACGTATTTTTTCTTTTGGGACGATTCCGGATCTCAAGCAAAATTCATCCCGAGAACCATCATGTCCTAAAAAATTAATACTAGAACCAGGAATATATATATATATAAATAACATGAAGATGCCTCCAATTCTGACGCACCTATTGTTGTTCAGTTCCGACGTGTTCCAGGCCACCTCATGCCGTTCCAGCCATGTTTAGTTAGGTCCAGCCCTTGTCCGTCGCACTTCTGTTTGCCTCCACCGTGTATCAGATACCACCAGCCTTTTGGTTTGTTATTTTGACGATAATTGAGTGATTAATTATTCTTATTATTATGTGTTTCGGTCAGTTTTGTTGAGTATTGGTTATGGTGTTGTGGTTGGGCCGAATGAGTGGGCTGAATGTGTTACAGTCAGTTTTGTAGAGCTTGCTTGTTTGAAATATTTATATGTATTTATGCTTATTAATTAATGGCAATGAAGATGACACAATCCAGCAGTAAACAAAAAATACAATAAATTGAAGATGATCACATCTCAAATGATCAAAGTACTAGTAAATCCAAACATCATCCTTTCACAAACCCTCCTATTGTTACGGCAGATTCTTCAATTCCAATTGTAAAATAAAGTCAAGGTACATCTGAACCTCGAGCTCATAAAAAGTATAAGTCTGCTGTTTGGGAAACTTATGAGATACTAGTTGATTCAGAGGGAAATGAAACTGGTAGGGCAGCTTGTATATGGTGTAGGAAATAATATTCGGCAAAAAGTAATCAAGTTACTTCGGGTTTATGGAAATACTTGAGAGAGACTTGTAGGAAATTTCCACACAAAAAAGAATTAATAGAAGCTCACAAAGGTAAAGACAAGTCACAATCTTTGTTTAGTTTCACTATAGGTACTAGTTCAGAGAATAACAAATTAACTTGTTGGCAATTTGATCAACAACTAGTTAGGGAGGATTTGATGAAAATGATCATAAAAGATGAATTGCCTTTTTGTTTTGTTGAGAGGGATGAGTTTAAAAAGTTTTGTGAAGTTAGTGTGCCTCAATTTAAAATTCCATCTAGGCACTCTATAATGATCGATTTTTTTTCTTTGTTTGTGAAGGAAAATAAGAAATTATTTGATAGCATATCATCTCATTGTTGTATAGTTTCATTGACTACAGACACTTGGACTAGCATTTAAATTTGTTTTATATATGTTTGACTATTCATTTCATTGATTTTCAATGGAATATGCATAAAAGGCTTTTGAACTTTCATGTAATTAAAAGTAATTTTGGAGTTAATATTAGAAATGGTATTGAGTTTTGCATGAATGAAAGGGGTTTGAGAAGGTTGATGTGCATTACTGTTGACAATCCATCAAATAATGATGTTGCAGTTAAACAATTGAAAAAAAGGCTTGTGAAGAAAAGTGTTGTACCTTTGAGAGGCGAGCATTTTCATATGAGATGTTGTGCTCATATCCTAAACTTAATTATTAGAGATGGCATTGCAGTAGTTGAGGGTGCTATTCAAAAAATTAAAGGTGAATGAAATATGTGAGGAGCAGTCCTAAAACATTAGATATGTTTAAGATATGTGTTGAAGAAGCAAACTTGACATATGGATCTTCATTGCAATTAGATTATACTACAAGATAGAATTCAACTTATTTGATGCTACAAACTAATATAAAATATCAAAAAGAATTTGATAAGCTGTAGGACAAAGACAAGAGGTTTTTGAAAATGTTTGGTTCAAACGTTCCAACTGAGAGAGACTGAACAAACGCCAAAATTTTGGCTCGTTTCTTGAAAACTTTTTATGAGCTAACTTGTAAATTTTCTGGCTCATAATATTATACCTCTAGTGTTTATTTTCCTGAGATTATTCGAATTTTTCAAAAAATTGAGCTTTGTAAAAATAGTAGAGATACAATGGTGTCTAAAATGGGTATGAAAATGAGGCATAAATTCAACAAATATTATGCTTTTTGTAGCAGTAGTGTTGGATACTAGATATAAGCTCAAATATCTCGAGGTTAAGTACACTTAGCATTATGGAGAGGAATTGGGTAAAATTTGGTGAAAAGGTTTATAAATGCCTTAAATGAGATGATGGATGATTATAAAGATTTAAATGAAGATGAATTCTCTTCTACTATGTTGAATAAAAATGATGATTTCTTTAATGGTAGTGATACTTATGTTGAAGATTTTTTTTGTTGAATTCGAGAAAGAACAAGAAGATGCAGCTTTGGAGAGTTGGATAGGTACTTGTAGGATAAACTTTAAAAAAATATAATTGATTTTGATCTTCTAAACTGGTGAATGGTAAATGAGATTAGGTATCCTTCTTTGGCAAATGTACCAAGGGATGTATTTGCTATCCAAGTATATACTGTGGCCTACGAATCAACATTTAGCACTGGGGGGAGAACTTTAGATAAATTTAGGAGTTCTTTAACACCTATTATAGCTGAAGTTCTCATATGTCTACAAGATTGGTTGAGAAGCTCAAACAAACATATTGAAATTGAAGAAGATCGCTAAATTCATATGTCTACCAGATTGTTTAACACCTATACGTAAGTTGCAAGACCTTGATGAACTAAATTTAAGATAAATTTAGGTTACCTTCTTTAAAAAAAATATTGGTTCCATGGCCAAAAACCTATTGAAATTGATGTTCTATGATATTAATTTGCCAAAAGAAAGATTATTGATACAAGTTCTTTCTTTATAGTGGTGTAATTCAATTGGGTATTTCAAAGTGTGTAGTTATCATAGTATATGATAACTATTTATACATATATGTATAACTATATAAAACTCTTCATAATAATATTAAAGTATATTTGTAACTAAGTAAACTATTTTTTAACTATATTAATAACAATATATAACTATTTTTTAAACTATATAATATTTTATAACTATATGAGTAATTCTATATAATTATATTTTTAACAAAATATATCATATGTATAATAATATGTAACTATATATAATTGTATTTTTCTATACGTATAGCTATAAAAATATTATATATAACTATATCTTTAACTACATACATATTTATAACTATATGTTTATAATTATATATCAATATGTGTATATCTATGTAATACTCTATATAATTAAATATAACTATATTTGTATCTATGTATACATATATGTATTCATAAAATTAAATACATATATTTATTTATAACTTTGTATATATTTATGAATAACTACTTATAACTACTTCTATGAATATATTTTTATATAATTATATGTTTAACTATATATAACTATATTTTTAATTATATATACTATAGGTATAAGAACATATAGAGGTTGACCTTCCTCTCGGGTGACCATATCTTGAGGTCTATTGATTCTTTTTTTTTTCTCATCAGATCTCTTTACTACCATTAGAGGTGTCAACCGGGCCGGGCTGGTACGGCACGATTCGGCCATGCCCGGGCCGGCCTGGCACGACAATTTTTGGTGCCCGGGCTCATGCCGTGCCGAGGCCAACTGGGCCTCATGCCGTGCCTAGCCAGGCATGGTACCGTGGCCCGTTGGCACGTTACAATTTCAAAATCAATTTTTTAAAAAAGTAGGGTTACGGGGGCACTGAAACCCTACTTTTTTTTTAAAATTAGGGTTATGGGGGAGCCGAATTCCTAATTTTTTTTTAAATTTAGTGTTTCGGGCACGCCGAAATCCTAATTTTTTAAAATTAGGGTTTCGGCGCTACACTGTGCGCCGAACCCCTAATTTTTTTTTTAATTTAGGGTTCGGCTCAACCGAGCCGAACCCAGCAGATCGTGCCGTGGGCTCGTGTCGGGCTGAACCCCCCCCCAAAACCGTGTCAGGCCAGGCACGGCAAGGTACAGTAACCGTGCCGTGCCTGGCCTGGCACGAAAGCACTAACGGTCCTAATAAAATGGGTTGGGCTAGCCCGGCATGTCCCGTTTGACACCTCTAACTGCCATATGACAAAGGAATTGAGATTTAGTGGAAAAAATGGGGTTTATGTTCAAAAAAGCTGTTCAGCAAGTTGTTTTCCAATAAGGAAATGAGTATTTTGATGCTGGGTCTTGATGCTGGCAGAAAGACAACCTTTGTGTATAAGTTGAAGCTTGGTGAAATTGTCACCAGAATTCCTTCTATTGTCTTCAATGTATAGACTGTTAAATACAAAAAACATCAATATCACTATTTGTGATGCTGGGCGTCAAGACAAGATTCTCTCTTTCTGGAGGGATTGCTTCCAAAATACCCAAGGTCTCATATTTGTGGTAGATAGTAATGGCAGAGATCAATTAGTTGAAGCCAGAGATGAGTTGCATAGGATGATAAATGAGGAAAAGCTTCGAGATGCAGTTTTGCTGGTGTTTGCTAATAAGCAAAATCTTCCTAATTCGATGAATGCTACTGAAATTACTGACAAGCTAGGACTTGACTCTCTTCTCCAATGCCATTGGCACATTCAGAGCACCTGTGCTATTTCTAGCGAGGGACTCTATGAGGATCTTTATTAGCTTTCCAATTACATTGCCAGCAAATCGCTAACAATTTTAGTGGGATTAGGCAATCTTTGTTGACATATCTGGATATGGATCTAATCTTTGCCTATTCTGCTTTAGTTTTGTTCTGTTATGTGGATGACATCATCTGTTTCTAGGGGGATTCAAATTGTCATTATTTATATATTGCACGCTTGAAATACAAGACCACATTTACTTTGTTCTGATATGTTGTAAGCCGAACTTGTTTGTTTTCTATTTTGTATCTTTTTGCCATCGGATCCCAAATGTATAAGAACATTTAACTATAAATAATTGTCTTTGCCTATATGTATAACTATAAATTATTATACATAACTATATTTAAAAATATAATTAACAACATATATTTAATATACATTTTTATATATTAGTATATAAATATAGTTATGTATAAATATACATACATTATGTTTAAATATTATACAAATACTTAACTATATGTTTAAATATATGAAATTATATGAAAAAATATATATACATACATGTATAAATATAAGTTTAACTATATGTGCAACTATATGTATAATCATATGTAAATATATTTATAATTATATGTATAAAAACATACAACATAATGTTTAACTATATGTGTATAACTATATAAAAATATTTGTATAATTATAAAAAACTCTATATAAATAAATATAACTTTATTTTTAATTATGTATACATATATGTAAATCTATATAATTGTTTATAACTTTGTATACATTTATTAATATTTATTTTTAACTACTTGTATGCATATATCTATATATAATAATATGTTTAACTATATGTAACTATTTAGAACTACATTTATGATATGTATCCTAACATATAATTATATATGGGATAATACTAATTTGTTGTACTAACGTGAAATAAAAAGGCTAAATATATAATATCAATAATATGTAAGCACATAGCATGAGAGTGTCCATTGATCAGGCTCATATATGTTATAATTCAAATAATGATCGTACTCTTACCTAATCCCAGCCCTTGTGCCTCAGGCTTAAATATGAACTTATGTATAACAAAAGATATAATATTTGATAGGTTTGTACAAAAGAAATTTTATTTTCTTTTATATAATTCTTCATTCTAACACCACACTCTTTGTGTCTCTCTCCCTCTCTAATTCTTTCTGTCACTCTCTTCCTCTTTTTCTTTATGTGTCACACACTCTCTCTTGTTTTCTTATTTCTCGCTCATCTTTCTTGCATGTTCTCTCGTGCTCTCTCTCCCCTCTCTCTCCTCTCCCCTCTCTCTCCTCTCTCCCTCCCACTTTCTCTCTCTCTCTCTCCCTCTCTCTCCCTCTCTCTCCCTCCCCCCTCTCTCCCTCTCTTTCCCTTTCGCCATTTCACTCTCCCTCTCTCCATCATTCTCTCTTCCTCTCCCCTCTCTCTCTCTCCTCCCATCTCCCCATTTCTCTACCCGTCTCTCTTCCCACCTTCTCTCTCTCTCACCCTCTTTCTCTCCTCCTTCAAACATTTAATGTTTGAAGGATAACTGTGATATCTATTAATCTTTATCGTGTATTATCATACTTTGCACTCTTTATCAAGTATAACTGTGATATCTATTAATCTTTATCGTGCTAAAAATTACTTAATCTATTAATGTAGATTCTATAAATGTATTACCTTGATATTCATGATATTTAAATTTTTATCTGTAAGTAATTTTATTTAATTATATGTATTTTTTGACGTAATAGAATGTTTTATTTATTATAAAGATTAGGCATTATTTTTTGTAAATAAAATAGGGCAAAATGAGCTCAGATCGTCAGTAGATCTACAGAAGGGTTATTAATGGATTTTTGAATAAAGATTTTTTGACTTGGCTTGAAACTTTCATCAATTTTGCATGTAGTCAATCGAGATTGATGGATAGAGAAAAAATTAAGTGTCCATGTAATCATCACAAGTGTCATAATATCCCTTTTTGTAATGCAAACACTATAAGATATCATATGACTAAATATGGCTTTGTGCCAATTTATTTTGTTTGGATTTATAATGGAGAAAGTACATTGGCTTTGAATATTGACCAAAATGAAGGTATTGAATCATTTGCTTATGGTGAAGAATCATCAAACACATACCATAGAATGATCACGGAATCTGCTGGTGCCGACTTCAATATGGATTATATGAATGAACCACCTAATCCTGGAGCTCAGAAATTTTATGAAATGCTTAAAGCTATAGATAAAAAGTTGTGGCCTAGTTGTAAAATACATTAGCAATTTTCACTTGTGGCTCGACTAATGAGCATTAATTAAGAAAATCATATATCTGAAAAATTATTTGATCAGGTGACAGAACTGATGAAGGAGATCATTCCAGATAATAATTTGATCACTAACAACTTGTACACAATTAAGAAGTTACTATGAGGAATGGGTCTACCATTGGAAAAAATTGATTGTTGTTTAAATGAATGCTTGTTATTGGGGCGGTGATAGTAATTTAATTAGCTGTAAGTTTTGTGACCATCCTTGGTTTAGGAAGGAGCCTCGTGTTTTAGATAAGAGACAAGAATTGAAGTTTGTCTTTTAAAAGATGTATTATTTTCCATTAATTCCTCAATTACAGAGATTATGTGCATCAAATGCTACAACAAATGATATGAGGTGGCATTCTGAGCATGAGGTTGAAGAAGGGATAATGTGTCATCCTTCAGATTCACCTATTAGGAAGGATTTTAATTATATACATCAAGATTTTGTAGCAGAAAGTTGAAATGTGACATTGGGTCTTTGCACTGATGGATTTCAGCCATTTGGGCAAACTAAAAAATAGTATTCAAGATGGCCAGATAGTGACACCTTATAACTTGCCTCCGTGGTTGTGTATGAAGGAGCAATATATGTTTTTGACAATATTGGTTCCGATACCAAAAACTCCGAAAGACATACTGGATATTTTCTTACAGCCTCTTATTGTAAACAATGAAATAACAAAATCATATGATAAAAAAATAAAAAAAAATATAATCAGGTTAGTTCATGAGATTTAAGTTAATATGAATTGCAAATTAACTATATAATTTTAAATTGATCGATATTCTAATATTTTTATTATTAGAATATCTTCTAGACGTATGAGAACTTCAGCTGTAATACCATCACATGAGTATATGATAACTATTTTGTTCTAAAACCTTTAAAAGTTGCAAGTATTTAGATATTCTAATAACTATATTTTTATTATTTTTATTAGATATGTCTCACTAATAATTTATTTTGTAATAATATTTCAATAAAAAGAAACTGATAAATAATTAAAATAAAAATTTAAAATTATACTTAATAAAAATTAAATTGAGATTTATGATTTTTTATTAATGTACACATGTTTAATGGTTTAAGTATTTAGAGGTTTTATCATTTAGGAGTTTAGCAATTTATGTTTTATGGTATTTAGTAGTTTATAAGTTTTATTTAAACAATAAAATAACAAAAAAAAATTTGTAATTTTTTCTCATTTTCATAGGTTATAACCTTTGAAAATATAATAATATTTAAAATTTTTTGGAATGTGAATACAAAATTTAGTTATTTTAATATTATTAATTAAATATCATATAAATTCATATAAACAATTTTATTGATAGATAATATAATAATGATCAAAAATTAAATTAATAAACTATTTAATAATAAGATAGATATTAATTAAAAAATATTCACAATACCTAAATCGATTCAAGTTAAAACAATAATATATTACTGGATAATATTTTTTAATTTTTAAATTTTTCTTCTTTTATAAGCGTATATATATATTTTTGAATAAAAATAAATTATATAAATTATTTTGTTGCACTCATAATTTATTTTGTAATAAATATTTTATAAAATTAAACTAAAAAATAATTAAAATTAATATTTAAAATTATAATAAATAAAATACAAATTAGATTTATTAATTACTATATATAGTGGTTTAATGGTTTATGTATTTAGGAGTTTACTGATTTACCTATATATGCATTTTGTGGTTTATATGTTTTATTTAAAAAATAAAATAACAAAAAAATTATTTTTGTTATTTTTTGATATTTTCAAAGGTTATAACCTTTGAATATACAATAAATTTTAAATTTTTCTCTAAAGTTAATACAATATTTAGTTATAATAATCATTATATTTATATATCATATAAATTCAATATAAAAAATTTTATTTATAAATATTCTAATAATGATCAAAAAATAAATTAATAATCTATTAATAATAAGATAGATATGAATTAAAATATAATTAAAAAACCTAAAATGATTCAGAAGCAAGGAAAAATATATTACTATATAATAATTTTTTGTTTTGATTTTTTTTTCTTTTAAAAAGTTTATGTATATTTTTTGATGAAAGATAATTTATATAAATTATATTTGTCTTACTCATAATTTATTCTATAATTAATATATTTATAAAAATAAACAAATAAATAATTAAAATTATTATTTATAATTATATTGAAAAAAATGAGATTTATTATTTATTATTTAGGTTTACCAGTTTAATTTAAATTAGATATTTCTCACTAATAATTTATTTTGTAATTAATATTTATATAAAAATAAACTGATAAATTTTTAATATAAAAATATAAAAATATACCGAATAAAATTTAAAATGAGATTTATGATTTATAATTATGTATACCACTTTAATGGATTAAGTATTTAGAAGTTTTTTCATTTAGGATTTTAGCGATATATGTTTTTAGGCTTTTAGTGGTTTATAAATTTATTTAAAGAAATAAAATAACAAAAAAAATTTATATAATTTTTTTTCATTTTAATAGGTTATAACCTTTAAAAATATAATAATATTTAAAATTTTTTGAAATGTGAATACAATACTTAGTTATAATAATATTAATAAATATATATCATATAAATTCAATATAAACAATTTTATTGATATATATTATAATAATGATCAAAATTAAATTTATAAACTATTGATATTAATATAGATAGTAATTAAAAAATAATTACAAAACCCAAATTGATTGAAAATTATAGTAAAATATATTTATGGGTAACAATTTTTAATTTTTAAATTTTTACTTCTTTTATAAGCATATATATTTTTTAAATTATATTTGTCGCACTCATATAATTATTTTGTAGTAAATATATCAATAAAAATAAACTAATAAATAATTAAAATGAATATTTAAAATTATAATAAATAGAATTAAAATTAGATTTATTAATTATTAAGTAGTATATAGCGGTTTAATGATTTATGTATTTTGGCATTACAGGGTTTAGGAGTTTACTGATTTAACTGTGCATGCATTTAGTGGTTTATACGTGTTATTTAAAAAAAATATCAAAAAATTTATTTTTTTGATATTTTCAAAGGTTATAACCTTATAAAATATAATAATTTTTAAATTTTTTTCAAAAGTGAATACAATATTTAGTTATAATAATCATTATATTTATATATCATATAAATTCAATATAAATATTTGTGTTGATAAATATTCTAATAATGATCAAAGAATAAATTAATTATCTATTATTAATAAGATAGATATCAATTTAAATATAATTACAAAACCTAAAATGATTCAGAAACAAAGCAAAATATATTACTATATAATAATTTTTTGTTTTGAATTTTTTTTCTTTTAAAAAGTTTATCTATATTTTTTTGATGAAAAATAATAATATATATTATATTTTTCTAACTCAATTTATTCTGTAATTAATAATTATAGAAAAATAAACGAATAAATAATTAAAATGAATATTTTAAATTATAATGAAAAAAATAATATTGAGATTTATTTTTTATTATTTAGGGTATACTTGTTTAAAATAATTATCTATTTAGGGTTTTCGAGATTTAGGAGTTATTGATTTAAGTATTTAGGGATTTAGTGGTTTATAGGAATTATTTAAACAATGAAATAAGAAAAAAATAATTTTTGTTAATTTTTAACATTATTAAAGGTTATAACATTTGAAAATATAATAGATTTAAAATTTTTTTAAAATGTGAATAAAATATTTAGTAATAATAATTCTTATAATTATATATAATATAAACTAATTATAAATAATTTTATTGATAGATATGATATCAATTATCCAAAAATAAATTAATAAACTATTATTAATATGATAGATATAAATTAAAATATAATTACAAAACCTAAAATGATTCAAAATCAATGTAAAATTTTTTACAAATAATAATTTGTTGTTTTTAAATTTTTATCTCTTTTTATAAGATTATATTTTTTTTATTAAAAGTAAATTATTAATATTATATTTGTTTGACTAATTATTTATTTTGTAATTAATATTTATATAAAAAATAATAATCTTAATAATTATATATAATGTAAACTCAATATAAATAATTTTATTAATACATATTAGAATAATGATCAATAAAAAATTAATAAACTATTTTATTAAGAATGATATAAAATAAAATATAATTACAACATCTAAAATGATTCAAAATCAAAATAAAATATATTACTTAATAATAAATTTTTGTTTTTAAAACTTTGCCTCTTTTTATAAGGATATATTTTTTTTTGATGAAAAATAAATTATTTATATTAGATATGTTTCACTAATAATTTATTTTGTAATAATATTTCTATAATAATAAACTAATAAATAATTAAAATAAAAATTTAAAAAAATACTTAATAAAAATTAAATTGAGATTTATGATTTTTTATTAATGTACACCTGTTTAATGGTTTAAGTATTTAGAGGTTTTGTCATTTAGGAGTTTAGTAATTTATGTTTTTAGGCATTTAGTGGTTTATAGGTTTTATTTAAACAATAACATAACAAAAAAAATTGTAATTTTTTCTCATTTTCATTGGGTATAACATTTGAAAATATAATAATATTTAAAATTTATTGAAATGTGAATATAATATTTAGTTTTTTTAATTTTAATAATTATATATTTTATAAATTCAATATAAACAATTTTATTGATAGATAATTTAATAATGATCAAAAATTAAATTAATAAACTATTAATAATAAGATAGATATTAATTAAAAAATATTTACAATACCCAAATCGATTCAAGATTAAACTATAATATATTATTGTATAATAATTTTTAATTTTTTAATTTTTACTTCTTTTAAAAGTGTATATATTTTTTTGATTAAAAATAAAATTAATTAAATTATATTTGTCGCACTCAATTTATTTTGTAATAAATATTTCTATAAAAATAAACTAATACATAATTAAAATGAATATTTAAAATTATAATAAATAGAAATAAAAATTAGATTTATTAATTATTAAGCAGTATATACCGGTTTAATGGTTTATGTATTTAGGCATTATGAGGTTTAGGAGTTTACTAATTTAACTCTGTATGCATTTAGTGGTTTATAGGTTTTATTAAAAAAATAAAATAATAAAAAATTTTTTTTTTATTATTCTTTGATATTTTCAAAGGTTATAACCTTTGAAAATATAATAATTTTTAAATATTTTTTAAATGTGAATACAATACTTAGTTATAATAATCATTATATTTATATATCATATAAATTCAATATAAACAATTTTATTGATAAATATTCTAATAATGATCAAAAAATAAATTATTAATCTATTATTAATAAGATAGATATCAATTAAAATATAATTACAAAACCTAAAATGATTCAGAAGAAAAGCAAAATATATTACTATATAATAATTGTTTGTTTTTTAATTTTTTTTTCTTTTAAAAAGTTTATCAATAATTTTTTGATGAAAAATAATTTATATAAATTATATTTGTCTAACTCAATTTATTTTGTATTTAATATTTATATATAAATAAACAAATAAATAGTTAAAATGAATATTTAAAATTATAATGAAAAAAAAATGAGATTTATTATTTAGGGATACCGGTTTAATTTAAATTAGATCTATCTCACTAATAATTTATTTTGTAATTAATATTTCTATAAAATAAATTGATAAATATTTAAAATAAAAATTTAAAATTATACTGAATAAAAATTAAAATGAGATTATGATTTATTATTAATGTATACAAGTTTAATGATTTAATTATTTAGAGGTTTTGTCATTAAGACTTTAGCTATTTATATTTTTAGGCGTTTAGTAGTTTATAGGTAATAATTAAAAAAATAAAATAATAAAAAAAATTTCTATAATTTTTTATCATTTTCATAGGTTATAACATTTGAAAATATAATTATATTTAAAATTTTTTGAAATTTTAATACAATATTTTGTTATAATAATATTAATAATTATATATCATATAAATTTAATATAAATAATTTTATTGATAGATATTATAATAACGATCAAAAATTAAATTTATAAACTATTAAAATTAAGATAGTTATTAATTAAAAAATATTTACATAACCCAAATTTATTCAAAATTAATGTAACTTATATTACTTGATAATAATTTTTAATTTTTAAATTTATACTTCTTTTATAACCATATATTTTTATTAGATAAATAATATATTATTTAAATTATATTTATCTCACTCATAATTTATTTTCTAATAAATATTTCTAAATAAAAACCCTAATAAATAATTAAAATGAATATTTAAAAATATAATAAATAGCAATAAAAAATAGATTTATTAATTATTAAGTAGTATTTAGCTGTTTAATGGTTTATGTAATTAGGCATTACGGGGTTTAGGAGTTTACTAATTTAACTTTATATGCATTTAGTAGGGCTGCTCACGGGACTCATAGATTCTCGACCTGACCCGAAGTCTTGTCCCGAAAGAATCGGGACTGATAAAATCTGTTGACTTTGACTTTTCCTGTCCCGTTCTCTCACATATTTTTTCTTTTGGGATGGCTCCGGATCTTAAGAAATATCCATCCTGAGAATTGTCCCATCCTAAAAAACCAATACTAAAACCAATAATATATATATATATAACATGAAGATGCCACCAATTCTGCTTATGCTCATCCAATTCCGACGCACCTATTGATGTTCTGATTAGTTCCATGCTGCCTCACGCCATTCCAGCTGTGTTCAGTTAGTCCCAGCCCTTGTCCGTCACACTTCTGGTTGCCTCCACCATGTCTCAGATGCCACCAGCCTTTTAGTTTGTTTTTCTGATGAGAATTGAGTGATTAATTATTATTATTATGTGTCTCAGTCAGTTTTGTTGAGTATTGCTTGTGGTGTTGTGGTTGGGCTGAATTAGTGGGCTGAATGTGTTATAGTTAGTTTTGTAGAGCTTGCTTGTTTGAAATATTTATATGTATTCATACTTAACATATCATATTAATTAATTGAAATGCAGATGGCACAATCCAGCGGTAAATGAAAAATTTAATAAATTGAAGATGATCACATCTGAAATGATCAAAGTACTGGTAAATCCAATCATCATCCTTTCACGAAGCCTTTTATTGTTACACTAAGTTCCTCAATTCCAATTGTAAAAGAAAGTTAAGGTAAATCTGAACCTCAAGCTCATAAAAGGTATAAGTCTGATGTTTGGGAAACTTATGAGATATTAGTTGATTCAAAGGGAAATGAAACTGGTTGGGCAACTTGTATATGGTGTAGGAAATAATACTTGGCAAAAAGTAATCAAGGTACTTTGGGTTTATGGAAATACTTTAGAAAGACTTGTAAAAAATTTTTACACAAAAAGGAATTAATAGAAGCTCACAAAGCTAAAGACAAGTCATAATTTTTGTTGAGTTTCACTAAAGGTACTAGTTCAAAGGATTAAAAATTAACTTGTTGGCATTTTGATCAACAACTATTTAGGGAGGCTTTGGTGAAAATGATCATAAAAGTTGAATTGCCTTTTTGTTTGTTGAGAGGGATTAGTTTAAAGAGTTTTGTGAAGTTAGTGTGCCTCAATTTAAAATTCCATCTATGCATTCTATACAAAGGGATTGTTTTTCTTTGTTTGTGAAGGAAAAGAAGAAATTATTTGATAGCATATCATCTCATTGTTGTAGAGTTTCATTGACTACCGACACTTTGACTAGCATTCAAAATTTGTCTTATATATGTTTGACTGTTCATTTCATTGATTCTCATTAGAAAATGCATAAAAGGCTTTTGAACGTTTATGTAATTAAAAGTCATTCTAGAGTTAATATTAGAAATGCTATTGAGTTTTGCATGAATGAATGAGGTTTGAGAACGTTTATGTTCATTACTGTAGACAATGCATCAAATAATGATGTTGCAGTTGAACAATTGAAAAAAAGGCTTGTGAAGAAATGTGTTGTAACTTTGAGAGGCGAGCATTTTCATATGAGATGTTGTGCTCATATCCTAAACTTAATTTTCAGAGATGGCATTGTAGAAGTTGTGGGTTCTATTCAAAAAATTAGAGGAGTGGTGAAATATGCGAGGAGCAGTCCTAAAAGATTAGATATGTTTAAGTTATGTGTTGAAGAAGCAAACTTGACCTATGGATCTTCATTGCAATTAGATTGTCCTACAAAATGGAATTCAGCTTATTTGATGCTACAAACTGATATAAAATATTAAAAAGAATTTGATAAGTTGGAGGACAAAGACAAAAGGTTTTAAAAAGTGTGGTTCAAACGTTCCAACTGAGAGAGACTGAACAAATGCCAAAATTTTGGCTCGTTTCTTGAAAACTTTTTATGAGGTAACTTGTAAATTTTCTGGCTCATAATATTCTACCTCTGGTGTTTATTTTCGTGAGATTATTTTAATTTTAAAAAAAATTGAGCTATGTGAAAATAGTAGAGATACAATTGTGTCTGAAATGGGTATGAAAATGAGGCATAAATTCAACAAATATTGGGGTTCTCTTCAGTCAACAAATATTATGTTTTTTGTAGCAGTTGTGTTGGATCCTAGATATAAGCTCAAATATCTCAAGGTTAAGTACACTTAGCATTATGGAGAGGAATTGGCAAAAAAATTGGTGAAAAAGGTTATAAATGCTTTAAATGAGATGATGGATAATTAGAAAGATTTAAATGAAGATGAATCAAAAGAAGATGATTTCTCTTCTACAATGTTGAAGAAAAATTATAATTTCTTTGATGGTAGTGATACTTATTTTGATGATTTTTTTTGTTGAATTGGAGAAAGAACAAGAAGTTCCAACTTTGGAAGAGTTGGATAGGTAGTTTGAGGACAAACTTGAAAAAAATAGAATTGATTTTGATCTTCTAAACTAGTGGAAGGTAAATGTTGTTAGGTATCCTTCTTTGGCAAATGTAGCAAGGGATGTATTTGCTATCCAAACATCTACTGTGCCTATGAATCTACATTTAGCACTGGGGGGGGGGGGGAGAACTTTAGATAAAATTAGGAGTTCTTTAACACCTATTACAGCTGAAGTTCTCATATGTCTACAAGATTGGTTGAGAAGCTCAAACAAACCTATTGAAATTAAAGAATTAGTTCAAGACCTTGATGATAATGAATCAGGTTAGTATACAAATCTTGTAAATTTTATTTTATTCATTCAATTTAATAAAAATATGGTTCAATTACAATTTTTAGAGGGGTCTCAAGATCTATATATTTTTCCAACTATAGTTGGCCAACTAATTTGGAATGGGTGTATTAAATTTTATAAGGTAATATTTTGTTTTTTTATTATTCTCTCATCTTAGAAATTAGTGTCTACATGATTAACACGGTTTCATCCTTGGTTGTCCTTCTACAGTGGTGGAAGAAAAGGGAGGAGTTGTAGAAGAGATAATTAATTGGGTTTGGTTTTTTGTTGTTGTTCTAGGACGGACCTTTGAAATGATTATTATCATTGTTGTTATTAGTTGTATTTTTTTTGTTATATTAAGCTTCCTAATTTTAGCAATTACTTAAGTAGTAATTGTTGCTACCAATGTGTGTGGTCATCTTTAGCTATTCCTTTTATATTTTAAGTATTTTTTTAAAAAATGTAGTATTGTTAGTTTGGTTAACTTTCACTCAGCTGAACAAAGCCAACTTGTGACAAAACAAAGAACCAAATTAAGCACACAACTCGGTTCCGTTCTTTTTAACATTTCTATCATATTCTGCCCATCAAAGCTTTTGACATGGTAATTGAACTTGTTTGCGATAATCTGCTTATTTGACAAAATAAAATTTACCCAATTTGAGTTTGAAAGATACATAACTAAGGAATGATAAATGGTACAATAAAAGGTTTCGACATGAACTAACTTGGCCAGTTTGAAGAAATTAATTTGAAAAAAATGTTCGAACTCCGTTCCGTCCTGGAACCATTTTCACCAACCCAAAATCCCCGATCAATGTCACGTCAAGTCCCGATATTTTCAACCTATGGGACGAGTCACGATCTTCAAAAAAAAATCTGAACTGTGGGAAGGGACTAGAGATTTGTAATCCCCATTCCGTCCCGTCCCATGTGCACCCCTAGCATTTAGTGGTTTATAGGTTTTATTTAAAAAATAAAATAACAAAAAATTTATTTTTATTATTTTTTGATATTTTCAAAGATTATAACCTTTGAAAATATAATAATTTTTATATTTTTTTCAAATATGAATACAATCTTTAGTTATACTAATCATTATTTTTAAATATTATATAAATTCAATTTAAACAATTTTATTGATAAATATTCTAATAATAATCAAAAAATAAATTAATAATCCATTAATAATAAGATAGATATTAATTAAAATATAATTACAAAACTTAAAATGATTCATA
This sequence comes from Sapria himalayana, assembly GCA_029783825.1. Lineage (NCBI taxonomy): Eukaryota > Viridiplantae > Streptophyta > Magnoliopsida > Malpighiales > Rafflesiaceae > Sapria > Sapria himalayana. The sequence goes on along the minus strand of JAREIK010002347.1, from coordinate 80,859 downwards.
AGCAAAGAAAATTTTATTACTATATAATAATTTTTTGTTTTTGAATTTTTTCTTCTTTTAATAAGTTTATCTATATTTTTTTAATGAAAAATAATTTATATAAATTATATTTGTTAACTCATAATTTATTATGTAATTAATATTTATATATAAATAAATAATTAATTAATTAAAATGAATATTTAAAATTATAATGAAGTAAAAATGATATTTATTATTTATTATTTATTATTTAGGGATACCAGTTTAATTTAAATAAGATCCATCTCACTAATAATTTATTTTGTAATTAATATTTCTATAAAAATAAACTGATAAATAATTAAAATAAAAATTTAAAATTATACTGAATAAAAATTAAAATGAGATTTAAGATTTATTATTAATGTATACTTGTTTAATAGTTAAGTAGTTAGAGGTTTTGTCGTTAGAAGTTTAACGATTTATGTTTTTAGGCTTTTAGTGGTTTATAGGCTTTATATTAAAAAAATAAAATAAGAAAAAAAATTTCAATAATTTGTTATCATTTTCATAGTTTATAACCTTTGAAAATATAATATTATTTACAATTTTTTGAAATGTGAATACAATATTTAGTTTTAATAATATTAATAATTATATATCATATAAATTCAATATATACAATTTTATTGATAGATAATATAATAATGATCAAAAATTAAATTAATAAACTATTAATAAAAAGATAGATATTAATTCAAAAAATATTTACAAAACCCAAATTGATTCAAAATTAAAGTAAAATATATTACTGGATATTAATTTTTAAATTTCTACTTCTTATATAAGCGTATTTTTTTTTTATTAAAAATAAATTAATTAAATTATTTTTGTCGCACTCATACTTTATTTTGTAATAAATATTTCTATAAAAATAAACTAATAAATAATTAAAATAAATATTTAAAATTATAATAAATAGAAATAAAAATGAGATTTATTAATTACTAAGTAGTATATAATAGTTTAATGGTTTATGTATTTAGGCATTATGTGGTTTAATAGTTTATTGATTTAACTGTGTATGCATTTAGTGGATTATAGGATTTATTTAAGAAAAAAATTAAAATAAATTATTTTTATTATTTTTTGATATTTTCAAATTTATAACATTTGAAAATATAATAAATTTTAAATTTTTTCAAAAGTGAATAAATCTTTATTTATAATAATCATAATAATTATATATCATATAAATTCAATATAAACAATTTTATTGATAGATATTCTAATAATTATCAAAAAATAAATTAAAAAAATATTATAAATAAGATTGATATTACTAAAATATAATATCAAAACCTAAAAAGATTCAAAAACAAAGCAAAATATATTACTTAATATTAATTATTTGTTTTTAAATTTTTATTCTTTTTATAAGCTTATCTATTTTTTGATGAAAATTAATTTTTATAAATTATATTTTAACTCATAATTTATTTTATAATTAATATAAATATATATAAATAAAAAACTAAACAATCAAAATGAATTTTTTAAATTATAATGAAAACATATAAAAATGACATTTATTAATTATTATTTAGGGTCAACCCGTTTAAACGATTATCTATATAGGGGTATCGAGATTTTGTAGTTTAGTGATTTAAGTGTTTAGGCATTTATTGATTTATAGGTTTTATTTAAACAATGAAATAATAAAATTAATATTTTTTTTTGTTTTTCCACATGTTCAAAGGTTATAATCTTTGAAAATATAAGAATTTTAAAATTTTTTTAAAAAGTGAATACACTATTTAGTAATAATAATTATTATATCTATATATCAAATAAATTAAAAATAAATATTTTTATTGATAAATATTCTAATAATGATCAAAAAATAAATTAATAATATATTATTAATAAGTTAGATATAAATTAAAATATAATTTCAAAATATAAAATGATTAAATATAAAAATAAAATATATTACTAAATTATAAATTTTTGTTTTTAAAATTTTGCCTCTTTTTATAAGCATATATATTTTTTTGATAAAGAATAAATTATTTAAAGTAGATCTATCTCACTAATAATTTATTTTGTAATTAATATTTCTATACAAATAAATTGATAAATAATTAAAATAAAAATTTAAAATTATACTTAATAAAAATTAAAATGAGATTTATTATTTATTATTTAAGTATACCAATTTAATAGTTTATGTATTTAGAAGTTTTGTCATTTAGGAGTTTAGTGATTTATGTTTTTAGGCATATAGTGGTTTATAGGTTTTATTAAAACAATAAAATAACAAAAAAAAATTTGTAATTTTTTCTCATTAACATAGGTTATAACCTTTCAAAATATAATAATATTTAAAAATTTTTGAAATGTGAATACAGTATTTAGTTATAATAATTTTAATAATTATATATCATATAAATTCAATATAAACAATTATATTGATAGATATTATATTAATGATCAAAAAATTAATTAAAAAACTATTATAAATAAGATAGATATTATTTAAAATATATTTGCAAAACATAAATTTATTCAAAATCAAAGTAAAATAAATTATTAAATAATAATGGTTTTGATGTTTTGCTTCATTTTATAAGTTTATATTTTTTATGATGAAATATAAATTATTTAAATTCTATCTGTCTCACTAATAATTTATTTTGTAATTAATATTTCTATAAAAATAAACTGATAAATAATTAAAATAAAAATTTAAAATTATATTGAATAATAATTAAAATGAGAATTATGATTTATTATTAATGTATACCAGTTTAATGGTTTTGAGATTTAAAATTTTCTGAAATGTGAATACAATATTTAGTTATAATATTATTAATAATCATACATCATATAAATTCAATATAAACAATTTTATTGATAGTTATTATAATAATGATCAAAAATTAAATTAATAAACTATTAATAATAAGATAGATATTCATTAAAAAATATTTACAAAACCCAAATTGATTCAAAATTAAAGTAAAATATATTACTGAATAATTATTTTTAATTTTAAAATTTATTTCTTTTATAAGCCTATATAAATTTTTTGATAAAAAATAAATTATTTAAATTATATTTTCATCCTAATAATTTATTTTGTAATAAATATTTCTATAAAAATAAACTAATAAATAATTAAATGAATATTTAAAATTATAATAAATAAAATAAAAATTAGATTTATTAATTATTAAGTAGTATATAGAAGTTTAATGGTTTATGTATTTAGGCATTACGGGGTTTAGGAGTTTACTAATTTAATTGTGTATGCATTTAGTGGTTTATAGGTTTTATTTAAAAATAAAATAACAAAAAATTTATTTTTATTATTTTTTAATATTTTCAAAGGTTATAACCTTTGTAAAATTAATAATTTTTAAATTTTTTTCAAAAGCGAATTCAATATTTAGTTATAAATATAATTATATTTATATAACATATAAATTCATTATAAACAATTTTAGTGATTAATATTCTAATAAAGATCAAAAAATAAATTAATAATCTATTCTTAATAAGATAGATATCAATTAAAATATAATTACAAAACATAATATGATTTATAAGCAAACCAAAATATATTACTATATAATAATTTTTTGTTTTGTAATTTTTTTTATTTTAAAAAGCTTATCTATATTTTTTGATTAAAAATAATTTACATAAATTATATTTGTCTAACTCATAATTTATTTTTTAATTAATATTTATATAAAAATAAACAAATAAATAATTAAAATGAATATTTAAAATTATAATTAAAAAAAATGAGTTTATTATTTATTATTTAGGTTATACCGGTTTCATTTAAATTATATATGTCTCACTAATAATTTATTTTGTACTTAATATTTCTATAAAAATAAACTAATAAATAATTAATATAAAAATTTAAAATTATACTTAATAAAAATTAAATTGAGATTTAGGATTTTTTATTAATGTACACCTGTTTAATGATTTAAGTATTTAGAGATTTTTTCATTTAGGAGTTTAGCAATTTATGTATTTAGGCATTTAGTGGTTTATAGGTTTTATTTAAACAATAAAATATCAAAAAAAAATTTGTAATTTTTTCTCATTTTCATAGGTTATAACCTTTGAAAATATAATAATATTTCAAATTTTTTGAAATGTGAATACAATATTTAGTTATTTTAATATTAATAATTATATATCATATAAATTCAATATAAACAATTTTATTGATAGATAATATAATAATGATCAAAAATTAAATTAATAAACTATTAATAATCAGATAGATATTAATTAAAAAATATTTACAAAACCCAAATTGATTCAAAATTAAAGTAAAAAATATTATTGGATAATAATTTTTAAATATTTAAATTTTTACTTCTTTTATATCTGTATATTTTTTTTTATTAAAAATAAATTATTTAAATTATATTTGTTGCACTCATAATTTATTTTGTAATAAAAATTTATATAAAAATAAACTAATAAATAATTAAAATGAATATTTAAAAATATAATAAATTTAAATAAAAATTAGATTTCTTAATTATTAAGTTGTATATAGTAGTTTAATGGGTTATGTATTTAGGCATTATGGGCTTTAGGAGTTTACTGATTTAACTGTGTATGCATTTATTGGTTTATAGGTTTTATTTAAAAATAAAAATAACGAAATATTTATTTTTATTATTTTTTTTATATTTTCAAAGGTTATAACCTTTGAAAATATAATAATTTTTAAATGTTAATTCAATATAAATAATATTATTGATAAATATTCTAATAATTATCAAAAAATAATTTAATAATCTATTATTAATAAGATAGATATGAATTAAAATATAATTACAAAACCTATAATGATTCAGAAGCAAAGCAAATTATATTACTATATAATAATTTTTTGTTTTTAATTTTTTTTTCTTTTAATAAGTTTATCTATATTTTTTTTAATGAAAAATAATTTATATAAATTATATTTGTCTAACTTATAATTTATTTGTTAATTAATATTTATATAAAAATAAACAAATAAATAATTAAAATGAATATTTAGAATTATAATGAAAAAAATGAGATTTATAATTTGTTATTTAGGGTATACCAGTTTAATTTAAATTATATCTGTCTCACTAATAATTTATTTTGTAATTAATATTTCAATAAAAATAAACTGTTAAATAATTAAAATAAAAATTTAAAATTATACTGAATAAAAATTAAAATGATATTTATGAATTATTATTAATGTATACCAGTTTAATAGTTTAAGTATTTAGAGGTTTTGTCATTTAGGAGTTTAGCGAATTAAGTTTTTAGGCATTTAGTGGTTTATAGGTTTTATTTAAACAATGAAATAACAAAAAAATATTTTTAATATTTTTTCACATTTTCAAAGGTCATAACCTTTGAAAATTTAATAATTTTAAAAATTTTTAAAAATGAGAATACAATATTTACTAATAATAATCATTATAATTATATATAATATAAACTAAATATAAACAATTTTATTGATAGATATGATATCAATTATCAAAAATTAAATTAATTTGCTATTATTAATATGATAGATATAAATTATAATATAATTAAAAAACCTAAAATGATTCAAAAACAATGAAAAATTTATTACTAAATAATAATTTTTGTTTTATAATTTTTGCTTCTTTTTATAAGCTTATATATTTTTTTGATGAGAAATAAATTATTTAAATTATATTTGTATCACTCATAATTTATTTTGTAATTAATATTTCAATATATTATTTAAATTATATTTAAGGTTTACGAGTTTAAAGGGCTTAAGTATCTAGGGGCTTCGGGGTTTAAAAGTTTAGAGATTTATGTGTTTAGGCATTTTATGGTTTATAAGTTTTATTTAAACAATGATATAACAAAAAATTTATTTTTGTTCTTTTTTACCTTTTTTGAATGTTATAACCTTTGAAATTATGACAATTTTTAAATTATTTTTATATGTGAATACTATATTTAGTTAAGATAATCTTAATAATTATATATCATGTAAATTCCATATAAATAATTATATTGATAGATATTATATTAATAACAAAAAATAAATTAATAAACTATTATTAATAAGAAAGATTTTATTTAAAATATATTTGTAAAATGTAAATTTATTGAAAATCATAATAAAATATATTACTAAATAATAATTTTTTTGATGTTTTGCTTCTTTTTAAAAGTTAATAATATTTTTTATTAAAAGTAATTTATTTAAATTATATTTGTCTTCCTCATAATTTATTTTTAATTTATAATTCTATAAAAATAAACTAATAAATAATTAAAATGAATATTTAAAACTATAATGAATACAAATAAAAAATGTAATTTTTTGATTTTTTTTAATTTTTGAAGGTTATAACCTTGGAAAATATAATAATTTTTAAATTTTTTTAAAATGTGAATATAATATTTAGTTATAATAATCTTAATAATTATATATAATGTAAACTCAATATAAATAATTTTATTAATACATATTAGAATAATGATCAATAAAAAATTAATAATCTATTTTAATAAGAATGATATAAATTAAAATATAATTACAAAATCTAAAATGATTCAAAATCAAAAATTAAAATATTATTAATATTTATTAAATAAAAATTATACATGCATAGCCTAATGTGTATGCATTATCATCAAAACCTCTAAATCCTAATAAAAATGAGATTTATGATTTATTTTTTAGGGTATAACTATTTAACTGTTTATGTTTTTGTGGTTTTGGGGTTAACGAGTTTATTGATTTATATGTTTACACATTTTCGTGTTTATAGGTTTTATTTAATCAATGAAATAACAAAAAAATTATTTTTATGAATTTATATGATTTTCAAAGGTTATGACCTTTAAAAATATAATAATTTTTTAATAGTTCTAAAATATGAATATAATACTTAGTTATAATAATCTTAATAATTATATTTGTTGTAGATTCAATATAAAAAATATATTAATATATATTATAAAAATGATCAAAGAATAAATTAATAAACTATTATTAATAAGATAGATATTAATAAAAATATATTTGCAGAACCCAAAATAATTCAAAATCAAAGTAAATTATATTACTGAATAAAATTTTAATTTTTTGAAATTTTGTTTATTTTTATAAGCTTATTTTTTTTTCATAAAAAATAATTTATTTAAATTATATATGTCTCACTCATTATTTAATTTGTAATTATTATTTCTATAAAAATAAACTAAAAAATAATTAAAATGAATATTTAAAATTATAATGAATACAAATAAAAATGAGATTTATTATTTATTATTTAGGTTATATAAGTTTAATGGTTTAAGTATTTAGGGGGTTTTCGGGTTTAGGAGGCTAGAGATTTAAATGTTTAGGCATTTAGTGGTTTATAAGTTTTATTTAAATATTAAAATAATAAAAAAAAAATCTTTGTGATTTTTTATCATTTTTGAAGGTTATAACCTTTGAAAATATAATAATATTTAAAATTTTTTCAAATGTAAATAAAATATTTAGTTATAATAATATTAATAATTTTAAGACATCTAAATTCAATATTAGTAATTTTATTGTTGGATATTATAAGATTGATCATATAATAAATTAATAAACTATTCTTAATAAGATAGATAGCAATTAAAATATAATTGCAAAGCCTATATATAATGATTAAAAATCAAAGTAAAATATATTACTTAATAATAATTTTTTGTTTTTAAATTTGTAGTTCTTTTTATATGCTTATATTTTTTTTTGATTATTAATAAATTATTAAAATTATAGTTGTCTCGCTCATTATTTATTTCGTGATTAATATTTCTATAAAAAATAAACTAATAAATAATTAAAATGAATATTTAAATTTATAATGAAATACAAATTAAAATGAGATTTATGATTTATTATATATGGTATAGCGGTTTAATTTTTGATTATTTAGAGGTTTTATCGTTTAGGAGTTTAGTAATTTATGTTTTTAGGCAATTAGTGGTTTATTGGTTTTATTTATATAATAAAAATTTAAAATTCTTTTTTTTATTTTTTCTGATATTCAAAGGTTATAACCTTTGAAAATAAAATAATTTTTGAAATTTTTTGAAATGTGAATACAATGTATAATTATATTAATCTTACTAATTATATATCATAAAATTCAATATAAATATTTTTAATGATGCATAATTAATTATTATATAATTAATTATATCATAAAAATTTTTCCTTCTTTTTATAAGCTTATATTTTTTTATTAAAATAATTATTTAAATAA
>JAREIK010002347.1:32492-69475 GCA_029783825.1 Sapria himalayana | reverse complement strand
ATTATAATATGATCAAAAGTTAAATTATAAGTATTTATCAAAAGATAGAAATTAATTAAAAATATTTACAAAACCCAAATTGATTCAAAATTAAAGTAAAATATATTATAGTATAATAATTTTAAATTTTTAAATTTTTACTTCTTTTATATGCGTATATATATTTTTTGATTAAAAATAAATTATTTAAATTATATTTGTTACCCTCATAATTTATTTTGTAATAAATATTTTTTTAAAAAAAACTAATAAATAATTAAAATGAATATTTAAAATTATAATAAATAGAAATAAAAATTAGATTTATTATTTATTTAACTGTGTTTTCATTTTGTAGTTTATAGGTCTTATTTAAAAAAAACAAAAAAATTATTTTTATTATTTTTTGATATTTTCAAAGGTTATATCCTTAGAAAATATAATAATTTTTTAAAATTTTTTTCAAAAGTGAATTCAATATTTAGTTATAATAATCATTATATTTATATATCATATAAATTCAATATAAACTATTTTATTGATGAATATTCTAATAATTATCAAAAAATACATTAATAATCTATTATTAATAAGATAGATATCAATTAAAATATAATTACAAAACCTAATATGATTCAGAAGCAAAGCAAAATATATTACTATATAATAATTTTTTGTTTTAAATTTTTTTTTAATTTAAAAAGTTTATCTATATTATTTTTATGAAAAATAATTTATATAAATTATATTTGTGTAACTCATAATTTATTTTGTAATTAATATTTATATAAAAATAAACAAATAAAGAATTAAATTTGAATATTTAAAATTAAAATTGAAAAAAAATGAGATTTATTCTTTATTATTTAGGATATACTGGTTTAGATTAAATTTAAATTAGATCTGACTCACTAATAATTTATTTTGTAATTAATATTTCTATAAAAATAGACTGATAAATAATTAAAATAATTAATTTTGTTCCTCTCTCAACTCTAGAATGATTGCTAAAGCTCTAACCAAAATAATAGGAGCTTTTACTTTATCTCTATTATGTCTCATCATATTTGATGTTGAATCATTGGGCTATCAAAGGTAATATGACTCATGTACGCTAACAGGCTAAACCAAAGTTGTACCCCTATGTATTGAAATAGCTAGTATTTGAGAATGCTATTTATATTGATTATTGTAATTTCTTATAAAATATCTGTCATGCACACACACAAAGCAATTTTTTTAAAACATAGTTCACCTCTAAAAAAATAACCACCTTGTAGCCTATTAGAACAAACTAGCCCCACGGCGGTTTGAGCCGGGCAAGAAGTACGGGCTCTCTTTCAATCAAGAATCAAAAAATTTATTTTATTGGCATGTCTAAGTCTTTTTTTATATCCTCATGGATATGAAAAGTTTCATTGCTTTTTTTTATATTAAATGAGTTATGTTTACAAGCTCACAATACCCAAGAAGGTGTAAATGAATCTTATTAAATGTATAAAAGCTTAAAATCATTGCTCAAAATATTAGTCTTGCATATTGACACTTGAGGTCACAAATCAAATGAAAAAGCCATAGTGATATTTCCAATCCCAATAATTTTAGCTATAGAAAGTTATAAAGGGTAGTACTCGAGCTTTAACTATTTCTAGGATCATGATTTTTTCTCTTGAGGAATGTCCAAAGTTACAATCATTCCTAGTACAATGACTTTTCAATATAAAGATAAAATGCACAAGCTATGGTTATATACAATATTGTGACCCAGTATTATAGTGATTAAATATGTATTCATGATCATTCTTAGTGCCATAACAATATGTTCAACAGAGAGACACAAGTTATGGCATATTCTCATCGATATGATTTTCTATTTTAACGACAAAATATACAATCATGACCATTTCTAATGCTACAATAATCTAAAGCAAGAAAGAGACAGAATCCATAACTAACCCATTGAGTCATGACTTTGTGTTACATATACAAAAAGTTAAATCTGTGACATTCCTAAAAGTTTGAATTTCAATTTAAATTTAACACTTAGTCAATTCATTATAAAAGTGCAAAACATGAGATTTAGGATTTAGGGTTTATGGATTAAGGTTATAGTTTTTCATTTAAGGTTTAGGATTTAAAGTTTAGGGTTTATGGTTTTTTTTTTGTATTTTTTTTGGAAAATACAATCTTTATTTATCATTTAGGCACACAACTTACAAGAGACTAAAAAGCTGACTAATTTAGGCACACAACTTACATTTGAAAATTTGAAAAAATTTTATTTCATTGTTTAAATAAAAGCTATAAACCATTAAATGCCTAAATACTTAAATAAATAACTTCTAAATCTCAAAAACCCTAAATAGATAAAATTTTTAAACAGGTATATGCTAAATAATAAATAATAAATCTCATTTTTTTTATCATTATAATTTTAAATATTAATTTTAATTATTTATTTGTTTATTTTTATATAAATATTAATTACAAAATAAATTATAAGTTAGACAAATATAATTTATATAAATTATTTTTCTACAAAAAAATATAGATAAACTTATTAAAAGAAGAAAAAAATTAAAAACAAAAAATTATTATATAGTAATATATTTTATTTTATTTCTGAATCATTTTAGGTTTTGTAATTATATTTTAATTGATATCTAACTTATTAATAATAGATTATTAATTTATTTTTTGATCATTATTAGAAAATTTTTTAATAAAAATATTTATATTTAATTTATATGATATATAGATTTAATAATTATTATAACTAAATATTGTATTCACTTTTGAAAAAAAATTTATAATTATTATATTTTCAAAGATTATAACCTTTGAACATGTGAAAAAATAAAAAAAATATTTTTTTGTTATTTCATTGTTTAAATAAAACCTATACACCACTAAATGCCTAAACACTTAAATCACTAAACTACAAAATCCCGAAACCCCTATATAGATAATCGTTTAAACAGGTTGACCCTAAATAATAATTAATAAATGTCATTTTTATATGTTTTCATTTTAATTTAAAAAATTCATTTTGATTGTTTAGTTTTTTATTTATATATATTTATATTAATTATAAAATAAATTATGAGTTAAAATATAATTTATAAAAATTAATTTTCATCAAAAAATAGATAAGTTTATAAAAAGAATAAAAATTTAAAAACAAATAATTAATATTAAGTAATATATTTTGCTTTGCTTTTGAATCTTTTTAGGTTTTGATATTATATTTTAGTAATATCAATATTATTCATAATATATTTTTAATTTATTTTTTGATAATTATTAGAATATATATCAATAAAATTATTTATATTGAATTTATATGATATATAATAATTATTATTATTATAAATAAATATTTGTTCACTTTTATAAAAAATTTAAAAATTATAATATTTTCAATGGTTATAACCTTTGAAAATATCAAAAAATAATAAAAATAGTTTTTTTTTTATTTTTTTATCTTAAATTATATATGTCTCACTCATTATTTAATTTGTAATTAATATTTCTATTAAAATAAACTAAAAAATAATTAAAATGAATATTTAAAAATATAATGAATACAAATAAAAATGAGATTTATTATTTATAATTTAGGTTATATAGGTTTAATGGTTTAATTATTTAGGTGTTTTTGTGGTTTAGGAGACTAGAGATTTAAATGTTTAGGCATTTAGTGGTTTATAAGTTTTATTTAAATAATAAAATAATCTTAATAATTATAAGACATTTAAATTGAATAAAAGTAATTTTATTGTTATATATTATAAAAATGATAAAATATTAAATTAATAAACTTTTATTAATAAGATTGATCGCAATTAAAATATAATTGTAAAACCTTTATATAATGATTCGAAATCAAAGTAAAATATATTACAAAATAATACTTTTTTGTTTTATAATTTTTACTTCTTTTTATAAGTTTATATTTTTTTTTGATTACAAATAAATTATTAAAATTATATTTGTCTAACTCATTATTTATTTTGTAATTAATATTTCTATAAAAAATAAACTATAAATAATTAAAATGAATATTTAAAATTATAATGAATATAAATTAAAATGAGATTTATGATTTATTATATGTGGTATACCGGTTTAATGGTTTGATTATTTAGGGGTTTTATAGTTTAGGAGTTTATCAATTTATGTTTTTAGGCATATAGTGGTTTATAAGTTTTATTTATATAATAAAAATAAAATATTTTTTTTTAGATTTTTTATGATTTTCAAAGTTATAACCATAAAAAATAAATTAATATTTAAAATTTTTTGAAATATGAATATAATATTTTGTTATAATAATATTAATAATTATATATGATATAAATTCAATATTAATAAATTTATTGATATATATTATAATAATGATCAAAAATTAAATTAAAAACTATTAATAATAAGATAGATATTAATTAAAAAATATTTATAAACCCCAAATTGATTCATAATTAAAGTAAAATATATTACTAGATAATAATTTTAAATTTTTAAATTTGTACTTCTTTTATAAGCATATATAAATTTTATGATTACAAATAAAGTATTTAAATTATATGTATCCCGCTCATAATTTATTTTGTTATAAAAATTTATTTAAAATTAAACTAATAAATAATTAAAATGAATATTTAAAATAATAAAAAATTGATATATAAATTCAATTTATTAAGTAGTATATAGCGGTTTAATGGTTTATGTATTTAGGGATTACGGGGTTTAAGAGTTTACTGATATAACTGTGTATGCATTTAGTAGTTTATAGGTTTTATTTAACAAATAAAATAACATAAAATTTATTTTTATATTTTTTTCAAAAGTGAATTCAGTATTTAGTTATAATAATCATTATATTTATATATCATATAAATTCAATATAAAGAATTTTATTGATAAATATTCTAATAATGATCAAAAAATAAATTAATAAACAATTATTAATAAAATAGATATCAATTAAAATATAATTACAAAATCTAAAATGATTCAGAAGGAGAGCAAAATATATTACTATATAATAAATTTTAGTTTTTAAATTTTTTATTCTTTTTATAAGTTTAATTATATTTTTCGATGAAAAATAATTTATATAAATTATATTTGTCTAACTCATAATTTATTTTGTAATTAATATTTATATAAAAATAAATGAATAAATAATTAAACTGAATATTTAAAATTTTAATGAAAAAAATAATATTGAGATTTATAATTTATTATTTAGGGTTACCAGTTTAAAAGGATTATTATTTATTATTTAGGTTTTAGAGATTTAGAAGGTATTGAATTAAGTGTTTAGGCATTTAGTTGTTTATAGGTTTTATTTAAAAAATAAAATAACAAAAAATTTATTTATTTTATATTTTGATATTTTCAAAGGTTATAACCTTTGAAAATATAATAATTTTTAAATTTTTTTCTAAAGCGAATTCAATATTTAGTTACAATAATCATTATATTTATATATCATATAAATTCAATATAAATAATTTTAGTGATTAATATTCTAATAATGATCAAAAAATAAATTAATAATCTAATATTAATAAGATAGATATCAATTAAAAAATAATTAAAAACCTAATAATGATTCAGAAGTATAGCAAATTATATTATTATATAATAATTTTTTATTTTTTATTTTTTTTTCTTTTAATTAGTTTATCTATATTTTTTTGATGAAAAATAATTTATATAAATTATATTTGTCTAACTCATAATTTATTTTTTAATTAATATTTATATAAAAATAATCAAATAAATAATTAAAATGATTATTTAAAATTATAATGAAACAAAAATGAGATTTATTCTTTATTATTTAGGGTATACCGGTTTAATTTAAATTATATCTGTCTCACTAATAATTTATTTTTAATTAATATTTTAATAAAAATAAACTGATAAATAATTAAAAAAAATATAAAATTATATTGAATAAAAATTAAAATGAGATTTATGAATTATTATTAATGTATACCAGTTTAATATTTTAATTATTTAGATCTTTTGTTGTTTAGGACTTTAGCGATTTATGTTTTTAGGAATTTAGTAGTTTATTGGTTTTGTTTAAACAATGAAATAACAAAAAAATTATTTTTGATATTTTTTCTCATTTTCAAAGATTATAACATTTGACAATATAATAATTTTAAAATTTTTTAAAAATGTGAATACAATATTTAGTAATAATAATCATTATAATTATATATAATATAAACTAAATATAAACAATTTTATTGATAGATATGATATTAATTATCAAAAAAATAAATTAATATGTTATTATTATTATAATGGATATAAATTAAAATATAATTGCAAAACCTAAATTTATTCAAAATCGAAGTAAAATTTATTACTAAATAATTTTTTTTTATTTTTTGCTTCTTTTTATAAGCTTATATTTTTTTTTGATGAAAAATAAATTATTTAAATTATATTTGTATCACTCATATTTTTTTTTGTAATTAATATTTTAATAAATTATTTAAATTATATTTAAGGTTTATGAGTTTAAAGGTTTACATATTTTGGGACTTTTGTGTTTAGGAGTTTAAATGTTTAAGTGTTAAGGCATTTAAGGTTTATAAGTTTTATTTAAACAATTATATAGCAAAAAATTTATTTTTATTATTTTTTTTTAGTTTTGAAGATTATATCCTTTGAAAATATAATAATTTTTAAATTTTTTTCAAATGTAAATATAATATTTATTTATAATAATTTTCATAATTATAATTGATTTAAATTCAATATAAATAATTATATTGCTAGATATTATAATTATGATCAAAAAATAAATTAATAAACTATTATTAATAAAATAGTTATTATTTAAAAAGTATTTTCAAAATATAAATTTATTCAAATCAAAATAAAATATATTACTAAATAATAAATTTTTTTTAATGTTTTGCTTTTTTTATAACTTTATATTTTTGTTATTAAAAATAAATTATTCAAATTATATTTGTCTTTCTCATTATTTTTTTTGTAATTTATAATTCTACAATAATAAATGACTAAAAAATTAAAATGAATATCTAAAATTATAAAGAATACAAATAAAATTGAGATTTATTATTTAGTATTCAGGATATACCGGTTTAATGGTTTAAGTATTTAGGTGTTTTGTGGTTTAGGAGTTTAGTGATTTAATTATTTAGACCTTTAGTGATTTATAGTTTTTAATTAAAGAATGAAAAAAAAATTTAATTTTATGATTTTTTTTAATTATTGAAGGTTGTAACCTTTGAAAATATAATAATTTTAATTTTATATAATGTAAACTCAAAATAAATAATTTTATTGATAGATATTATAATAATGATCAATAAATAAATTAATAAATTTGTATTTATAATAATGATATAAATTAAAATATAATTGTATAATCTAAAATGATTCAAAATCAAAATAAGATATATTTTTAAATAATAATTTTCTATTTTTAAAATTGTGGCCCTTTTAATGAGCATTTTTTTTTGATGAAAAATAAATTATTTAAATTATATATGTCGCACTAATAATTTATTTTGTAATTAATATTTCTATAAAAATAAATTGATAAATAATTAAAATCAATATTTAAAATTATAATGAATACTAATAAAACTGAGATTTATGATTTATTATTTAGACTATACTAATTTAATGTTTTAAGTATTTATGGGCTTCAGACATTAGTAGTTTAGTCATTTTAGTATTTAGTCATTTAGTGGTTTATAGGTTTTATATAAAATATTAAAAAACAAAAAATTTATTTTTGATATTTTTTCTCATTTTTGAAGGTTATAAGCTTTGAAAATATAATAATTTTTAAATTTTTTTTTGAAAAGTGAATACAATATGAAGTTATAATAATCATAATAATTATATATAATATAAATTCAATATAAACTATTTTATTATTATTTATTATAATAATGATCATAAAAATGTTATAACCAATTATTAATAAGAAAAATATTGTTTAAAATATATTTGCAAAACCTAAAATGACTTAAAATCAAAGTGAAATATTTTACTAATTATTAATTTTAAATTTTTAAATTTTTGTATCCATTTATAAGCCTGTATTTTTTTTAATGAAAAATAAATTATTTAAATTATATTTGTCTCACAAATAATTTATTTTTTAATTGATATTTCTATAAAATTAAAATAATAAATAATTAAAATGTATATTTAAAATTATAATGAATACTAAAAAAATGAGATTTTTGATTTATTATTTAAGGTATAACTATTTAATTATTTATGTTTTTTGTGGTTTTGGGGTTAAAGAGTTTATTGATTTATATGTTTAAACATTTTCTTGTTAATAGGTTTTATTTAATCAATGAAATAGTAAAAAATTTATTTTTATGAATTTTCGTGATTTTGAATGGTTATAACCTTTAAAAATATAATAATTTTTTAATAGTTCTAAAATATGAATACAATATTTAGTTATAATAATCTTAATAATTATATTTGTTGTAGATTCAATATAAAAAAATGTATTAATATATATTATAAAAATGACCAAAAAATAAATTAATAAACTATTATTAATAAGATAGATATTAATTAAAATATATTTGCATAACCAGAAATAATTCAAAATCAAAGTAAATTATATTACTAAATAAAATTTTATATTTTTGAAATTTTGATTATTTTTATAAGCTTATTTTTTTTTCATAAAAAATAATTTATTTTAATTATATCTATCTCACTCATTATTTATTTTGTAATTAATATTTCTATAAAAATAAACTAAAAAATAATTAAAATGAATATTTAAAATTTTAATGAATACAAATAAAAATGAGATTTATTATTTATTATTTAGGTTATATAGGTTTAATGGTTTAAGTATTTAGGAGGTTTTGGGGTTTAGGAGTCTAGATTTTTAAATATTTAGTCATTTAGTGGTTCATAAGTTTTATTTAAATAATAAAATAATAAAAAAAAAAATTTTTGTGATTTTTTATCATTTTTGAAGGTTAAATTTTTTAAAATTTTTAAAAATGTAAATATTATAAAATATTTAGTTATAATTACTTAATAATTATAAGTCCTTTTAATTGAATATAAGTAATTTTATTGTTCGATATTATAAAAATGATCAAATAATAAATTAATAAACTATTATAAAAAAGATTGATCGTAATTAAAATATAATTGCAAAACCTATATATAATGAATAAAAATCAAAGTAAAATATTTTACTAAATAATAATTTTTTGTTTTTAAATTTTTACTTCTTTATATAAGCTTATTTTTTTTTTGATTATAAATAAATTATTAAATTTATATTTGTCTCACTCATTATTTATTTTGTGATTGATATTTCTATAAAAAATAAACTAATAAATAATCAAAATGAATATTTAAAATTATAATAAATTCTAATTAAAATTAGATTTATGATTTATTATAAATGGTATGCTGGTTTAATGGTTTGATTATTTAGTGGGTTATAGGTTTTATTTATATAATAAAAATTTAAAATTCTATTTTTGATTTTTTCTGATTTTCAAAGGTTATAACCTTTGAAAAACAAATAATTTTTAAAATTTTTTGAAATGTGAATACAATGAATAATTATATTAATCTTACTAATTATATATCATATAAATTCAATATAAATAATTTTAATGATATATATTATAATAATGATCAAAAATTAAATTAATAAACTATTATTAATAATATTAATATTAATTAAAATATATTTAAATAACACAAAATGATTCAAAATCAAATCAAAATATATTACTAGATAATAATATTTAATTTTTAAAATTTTCAGAAGCAAAGCAAAATTTATTACTATATAATAATTTTTTGTTTTGAATTTTTTTTTTCTTTTAAAAAGTTTATCTATATTATATTGATGAAAAATAATTTATATAAATTATTTTTGTGTAATTCATAATTTATTTTGTTATTAATATTTATATAAAAATAAACAAATAAATAATTAAATTTGAATATTTAAAATTAGAATAAAAAAATGAGATTTATTCTTTATTATTTAGGATATACTAGTTTAATTTAAATTCGATCCGTCTCACTAATAATTTATTTTGTAATTAATATTTCTATAAAAATAAACTGATAAATAAATAAAATAAAAATTTAAATTATACTGAATAATTAAAATAATTTATTTTGTTCCTCTCTCAACTCTAGAATGATTGCTATAGCTCTAACCAAAATAATAGGAGCTTTTACTTTATCTCTATTAGGTATTTGACTCAGGTACGCTAACAGACTAAACCAAAGTTGTACCCCTATGTGTTGAAATAGCTAGTTGTTGAGCATGCTATTTATATTGATTATATAATTTCTTCAAAAATATCTCTGATGCACACATCAAAGTAATTTTTTTAAAACATAGTTCCCCCCTAAAAAAATAACAACCTTGTAACCTATTAGAACAAACTAGCCCCATGGTGGTTTGAGCAGGGCAAGAAGTATGGGCTCTCTTTCAATCAATAATCAAAAAATTTAATTTATTGGCATGTCTAAGCCCCTTTTTTATATCCTCATGGATATGTAAAGTAGCATTTCTTTCTTTTTATATTAAATGAGTTATCTATACAAGCTCAAAATACCCAAAAATGTGTAAATGAATCATATTCAAATGTATAAAAGGTTTTAATCATTGCTCAAAATATTAGTCTTGCATATTGACACTTGAGGCCACAAAACAAAGGAAAAAGCCATAGTGATATTTCCAATCACAAGAATTTTAGCTATAGAAAGTTATAAAGAGTAGTACTCGAGCTTTAACTATTTCTAGGGTCATGACTTTTGCTCTTGAGGAACGTCCAAAGTTAAAATCATTCCTAGTGCAATGACTTTGCAATATAAAGATAAAATGCACAAGTTATGGTCATATCCAATACTGTGACCCAGTATTATAGTGATTAAATATGTATTCATGATCATTCTTAGTGACATAACAATATGTTCAACAGAGAGACACAAGTTATGGCATATTTTCATCGATATGATTTTGTGTTCTAAAGGAAAAATATACAATCATGACCATTGTTAATGCTACAATAATCTAAAGCAAGAAAGAGACTGAATCCATAACTCACCCCTTAAGTCATTACTTTGTGTTACATATACAAAAAGATAAATATGTGACATTCCAAAAAGTTGTGAATTTCAATTTCAATTTAACACTTAGTCATTTTATTATAAAAGTCAAAGCATGATATCTAGTATTTAGGGTTAATGAATTAGGGTTATAGTTTATGGTTTAAGGTTTAGGATTTAAAGTTTAGGGTTTATGGTTTTTTTTTTGTTTTTTTTTTGGAAAATACACACTTTATTTATCATTTAGGCACACAACTTACAAGATAATAAAAAGCTGATTAATTTAGGCTAGCCCACCAAATCCTATGCACCTTAATGATTCTATGCATAAAATAAATAAAAAAACATAATGCCTAATAATTCCAAGCGTACAAATACAACTAAAATCTCCTGGCATTCCCGGTCTTAAGAGTCGGCATTGAGTCATTATGCACTTTGCGTCCTTTCCATTCAGATTTGTCCAAGCCTTTTGGAGGAACCTGAAGGATGCATCATATTAAAACTATGCAAATATAAGATTATGCATGTGTGTGACATGCAGCATCAAGTGTTTGCAATGTCATTGCTATTCAATGGAATACATGTAAAACTGAATACCCAAAAATCCACAAGTCCATATCTACGGCACTTTTTCAATTCATTCTCACCTCTGAATTCCACATTCTTTTGCTCCATGATCTTCAAAAGAGTATCTCTTGGGTTAGAATGCTTCCTCCCCGAGCTCCAAGAAGTGGCTGTCTATTGCACCGAAAAAATATCAAAAAATATGCATGCATCGGTGTGCATGTGTGATGAGGTCCATCTCATAGTCTAATTATCTACGCGTACAACCAAACTAGAATATAAGTAAAATTACAAAATGCTATGAAGATGGGTATTCTGCTCCTGGGAGTGTAGCATCACCTAATGTGTATTTTAAAAATGCATTAGTGGGCCCCACTTAGAGATACTCATGGGTCCAGTTGCCCTCATTGCATGCTACATAGAGAATAGACAAATTGTGTGTGTGAGTATGTCATGATCTGTCTCTACAAGTACATGGTGCATACAAAGTCCAAAATACAAATAAGACTACAAACATAAACTATAAGTTTGAATCTTTCGGTCCCGTGTGGCTGGTCTAGACTCTATTGCTTACTGGCCCTACTTGGTGATGCTTCGGATTTTGCCGGCTCTCCAATTAATCAAGGATTACCCACTACTTCTGTTGGATGATGGTTGGGACGCCTTCTATGTTGCCAGATAGGGCTAGTGGGACCCACTCCTAGCTACTCCTGGGTTTACTCCCGATCACTTTGCTAGGCCTCGTCAGTTTTCTGAATGTTATCATCCCGACTTGCAAGTGGGGCCCTCTACAAGCTGGTAGCTGATACTTCTAGCTTCTTCCAGGACTTGCTGTCCCCTCTAAATGCTACATCAAAATGGACAAAAATATGTGCACGTGTGTACTGTGGTCTGTCGTTGTGTGTGTGTGGTGTAGTAGTATCAGGGTTTAGGATTTTAGTAATTTAAGTATTTAGGTATTTTGTGGTTTATAGGTTTTATTTAAATAATTAAATCACAAAAAAATTATTTTTTTGATTTTTTCTCATTTTCAAGGTTATAACCATTGAAAATATTATAATTTTTAATTTTTTTTTCAAATATTAATACAATATTTAATTATAATAATCATAAAAATTAAATATCATGTAAATTCAATAAAAAAAATTTTATTGATCGATGTTATAATTCTGATCATAAAATAGATTAATAAACTATTATTAATAAAATAGATATTATTTAAAATATATTTGCAAAACCTAAAACGATTCAAAATCAAAGTAAAATATATTACTAAATAATAATTTTTTATTTTTAAAGTTTTGATTGTTTTTATAAGCTAATAAATTTATTTTGCAATTAATATTTCTATATAAATAAACTAATAAATAATTAAAATGGATATTAAAATTATTATGAATACAAATAAAAATGAGATTTATGATTAATTATTTAGGGTATACCAGTTTAATGGTTTAAGTATTTAGGAGTTTAGAAGTTTAGTGATTTAAGTGTTTAGGCATTTAGTAGTTTATATGTTTTATTTAAATAATGAAATAACAAAAAAATTATTTTACAAATTTTTTATCAATTTTGAAGGTTATAACCTTTATAAATATAATAATTTTTAAATTTTATTCAAATGTGAATACAATATTTAGTTATAATAAACATTATAATTATATATCATGTTAATTAAAAATAAACAATTTTATTGATATATATTAATAAACTAAATATAAATATAATAATGATCAAAAAATAAATTAATAAACTATTATTTATTGATAGATATTTATATATTATTTATAAATTCTTAAACCTTTAAGGATGGTTTAAAAATTTAAGTATTTAAGGGTTTTTTGGTTTAGGAGTTTTATGATTTAAGCGCTTAGGCATTTAGTAGTTTATAGGTTTTATATAAACGATAAAATAACCAAAAAAATTTTTTTGTGCTTTTATCTCATTTTCAAAGATGATAACCTTTAAAAATATAATAATTTTTAATTTATTTTCAAATGTAAATATAATATTTAGTTATAATAATCTTTATAATTATATATCATGTAAATTCAATATAACATTTTTATTGATAAATATTCTAATAATGATCAAAAAATAAATTAATAATCTATTAATAATAAGATAGATATCAAATAAAATATAATTACAAAACTTAAAATGATTCAGAAGCAATGAAAAATATATTACTATATAATAATGTTTTGTTTTGAAAATTTTTTTTTCTTTTAAAAAGTTTATCTATAAATTTTTGATGAATAATATTTTATATAAATTTTTTTTGTCTAGCTCAATTTATTCTGTAATTAATATTTATATATAAATAAACAAATAAATAATTAAAATGAATATTTAATATTATAATAAAAAAAATGAGATTTATTATTTATTATCTAGGGATACTAGTTTAATTTAAATTAGATATTTCTCACTAATAATTTATTTTGTAATTATTATTTCTATAAAAATAAACTAGTAAATATTTAAAATAAAAATTTAAAATTATACGGAATAAAATTTAAAATGAGATTTATGATTTATTATTACTGTATACCAGTTTAATGGATTAAGTATTTAAAAGTTTTTTAATTTAGGATTTTAGCGATTTATGTTTTTAGGCTTTTAGTTGTTTATACGTTTTATTTAAAAAAATAAAATAAGAAAAAAATTTGCTATAATTTTTTCTCATTTAAATAGGTTATAACATTTGAAAATATAATAATATTTAAAATTTTTTGAAATGTGAATACAATACTTAGTTATAATAATATCAATAATTATATATTATATAAATTCAATAAACAATTATATTGATATATATTATAATAATGATCAAAATTAAATATATAAACTATTGATATTAAGATAGATATTAATTAAAAAATAATTACAAAACCCAAATTGATTCAAAATTATAGTAAAATATATTTATGGATAACAATTTTTAATTTTTAAATTTTTACTTCTTTTATAAGCATATATATTTTTTAAATTATATTTGTCTTACTCATAATTTATTTTGTAATAAATATTTCTATAAAAATAAACTAATAAATAATTAAAATGAATATTTAAAATTATAATAAATAGAATTAAAAATTAGATTTATTATTTATTAAGTAGTATATAGCGGTTTTATGGTTTTTGTATTTTGGCATTACGGGGTTTAGGAGTTTAGTGATTTAACTATGTATGCATTTAGTGGTTTATAGGTGTTATCTAAAAAAATATCGAAAAATTTATTTTTTGTATTATTTGATTTTTTCAGAGGTTATAACCTATGAAAATATAATAATTTTTAAATTTTTTTCAAAAGTGAAGACTATATTTAGTTATAATAATCATTATATTTATATATCATATAAATTCAATATAAATATTTTTATTGATAAATATTCTAGTAATGATCAAAGAATAAAGATAAAATCTATTATTAATAAGATAGATATCAATTCAAATATAATTACAAAACCTAGAATGATTCAGAAATAAAGCAAAATATATTACTATATAATAATTTTTTGTTTTGAATTTTTTTTCTTTTAAAAAGTTTATCTATATTTTTTTGATGAAAAATAATTATATAAATTATATTTGTAACTCAATTTATTCTGTAATTAATAATTATTTAAAAATAAATGAATAAATAATTAAATGAATATTTTAAATTATAATCAAAAAAATAATATTGATATTTATTATTTAGGATATACCGGTTTAAAATGATTATCTATTTAGGGTTTTCGAGATTTAGGAGTTATTAATTTAAGTATTTAGGCATTTAGTGGTTTATAGGATTTATTTAAATAATGAATTAACAAAAAAATTTTTTTTGTTATTTTTTCACATTTTCAAAGATTATAACATTAGAAAATATAATAATTTTAAAATTTTATTAAAATGTCAATAAAATATTTTGTAATAATAATCATTATAATTATATATAATATAAACTAATTATAAATAATTTTATTCATAGATATGAAATAAATTATCAAAAAATAAATTAATAAACTAATATTAATATGATAGATATAAATTAAAATATAATTACAAAACCTAAAATTATTCAAAATCAATGTAAAATTTATTACTATATATTAATATTTTATTTTTAAATTTGTACTTCTTTTTATAAGATTATATTTTTTTTATTAAAAGTAAATTATTAATATTATATTTGTCTGACTAATTATTTATTTTGTAATTAATATTTATATAAAAAATAAACTAATAAATATTTATAATGAATATTTAAAATTATAATGAATACAAATTAAAATGAGATTTTAGATTTATTATTGCTGTATATGTAATTTATTTTTTGATAATCTATTTGTATAACCAAATATTTCTTATTTTTAAATATTTTCATGTAAGTGCTGGAAACGAAATATTAAGAGGCCGGGGATGCAGCAGTAGCACAATAACGGAGGTCTCGCTGAAAAGACAGCGGGCCAAAATTGGAACAGAGCCAGACCCGTCTCATGATCCGACCGGCTCCGGTTAAATGAACTGAGATAAATTTTAGTATAAAATATTTTGTAATTTTATTTTCGGGTGGCTGTTTTTGGAGCCATGGAACAGTTCAACGTCTATCTCTCTTCTCTCTATGCGATTTATCTCGTCTATTCTGTGTGTTGCATACTGTAAGACATTTCTGTTGTTTTAATCTGTAATGCATAAGCATTTTCTGGTGGATTTAGCTAGTCGTAGTGAGCAACTAGCGAACCATGTTATTTTCGGTGTTTATTTCTCTTTTTTTGATTCTATAATGGATGGTTGCTGAATTGGGATATATATATTGCTTGTTTTCTATTGGTTCTGTGTTTCTGTATCTTAATCTCACTACCGTGGAAACACAATTGCCCAACAATTATATATGTTATATCGGTTTAATGGATCGATTATTTAAAGGTTTTGTCGTTTAGTAGTTTAGCAATTTATATTTTTATGCATTTAGTGGTATATAGGTTTTATTTATATAAAAAAATAATTTTTTTTTGATTTTATTTAGATTTTGAAAGGTTATAACCTTTAAAAATAAAATAATTTTTAAAATCTTTTGAAATGTGAATACTATGTATAATTATATTAATCTTACTAATTATATGTCATATAAATTCAATATAAACAATTTTAATGGTAGATTTTATAATATTGATAAAAAATTAAATTAATAAACTATTATAAATAATATAAATATTAATTAAAATTTATTTACATAAAACAAAATGATTCAAAATCAAATCAAAATATATTACTAAATAATAATATTTAATTTTTAAAATTTTCCATCTTTTTATAAGCTTATATTTTGTAATGATTAAAAATAAATTATTTAAATAATATCTGTCTCGCTCAAAATTTATTTTGTAATTAATTTTTCTAAAAATTAAAATATAAATAATTAAAATTAATATTTAAAATTATAATAAATAGATATAAAAATGAGATTTATTATTTATTAAGTAGCATACAGCTATTATAAGGTTTATGTATTTAGGGGTTTCGAGTTTTATGAGCTACTTATTTATGTAAGTAAACATTTAGTGGTCTATATGTGTTATTTAAAAAAGAAATAAAAAAAAATTATTTTTTCTATTCTTTCTCATTTTTTAAGATTAAAACCTTTGAAAATATAATAATTTTTAAATTTTTTTCCAAAGTGAATACAATATTTATTTATAATAATCATAATAATTATATATCATATAAATTCAATATAAACAATTTTATTAATAGATATTCTAATAAATTTCAAAAAATAAATTAAAAATCTATTATGAATAAGATTTATATTATTAAAAATATAATATCAAAACCTAAAATGATTTAAAAGCAAAGCAAAATATATTACTTAATAATAATTATTTGTTTTTAAATTTTTATTCTTTTTATAAGCTTAACTATTTTGTGATGAAAATTAATTTTTATAAATTATATTTTAAACTCATAATTTATTTTATAATTAATATATATATATAAATAAAAAAAAACTTAACGGTCAAAATGAATTTTTTAAATTATAATGAAAACAAATAAAAATGAGATTTATTAATTATTATTTAGGGTATACCGGTTTAAATGATTATCTATATAGGAGTATCTGGATTTTGTTGTTTAGTGATTTAAGTGTTTAGGCATTTAGTGATTTATAGGTTTTATTTAAACAATGAAATAACAAAAAAAATATTTTTTTTATATTTTCACATGTTCAAAGGTTATAATCTTTGAAAATATAAAAATTTTAAAACTTTTTTCAAAAGTGAATACAATATTTGGTTATAATAATTATTAAATTTATATATCATATAAATTCAATATAAACATTTTTATTGATAAATATTCTAATAATGTTCAAAAAATAAATTAATAATCTATTATTAATAAGTAAGCAAAATATATTCCTATATAATATTTTTTTGTTTTTAATTTTGTTTTCTTTTATTAAGTTTATCTATATTTTTTTGTGGAAAAATAATTTATATAAATTATATTTGTATAACTTATAATTTATTTTGTAATCAATATTTATATAAATATAAACAAATAAATAATTAAAATAAATATTTAAAATTATAATGAAAAAAATAAAAATTAGATTTATTATTTATTATTTAGGATATACATGTTTAGAAAATTTATGTATTTAGGGTTTTCGAGATTTAGAAGTTATTGATTTAAGTATTTAGGCATTTAATGGTTTATAGGTTTTTTTCAAACAATGAAATAACAAAAAAATTTATTTTTGATATTTTTTCAAATTTTCAAAGGTTATAACATTAGAAAATATAATAATTTAAAATTTTTTAAAAATGTGAATACAATATTTAGTAATAATAAATATTATAACTATATATAATATAAACTAAATATAAACAATTTTATTGATAGATATTATATCAATTATCAAAAAATAAATTAATAAACTATTATGAATACGATAGATATAAATTAAAATATAATTAAAAAACCTAAAATGATTCAAAATCAAAGTAAAATTTATTACTAAATAATATTTTTTTTAGTTTTTGCATCATTTTATAAGCTTATATGTTTTTTTGATCAAAAATATATTATTTAAATTATATTTGTATCACTTATAATTTATTTTGTAATTAATATTTCTATAAATTATTTAAATTATATTTATGGTTTACGAGTTTTAAGGTTTAAGTACTTCGGGGTTTCGGGGTTTAGGAGTTTAGATATTTATGTATTTAGGCATTTAATTGTTTATAAGTTTTATTTAAACAATGATATAACAAACAATTTTTTTTTGTTATTTTTTCTCATTTTTGAAGTTTATAAACTTTGAAAATATAACAATTTTTAAATTTTTTTTATATGTGAATACTATATTTAGTTATGATAATCTTAATAATTATATATCATGTAAATTCAATATAAACAATTATATTGAAATATAATATATTAATGATAAAAAAATAAATTAATAAACTATTATTAATAAGATAGATATTATTTTAAATATATTTGCAAAACATAAATTTATTCAAAATCAAAGTAATATATATTACAAGATAATACTTTCTTTGATGTTTTGCTTCTTTTTATATGTTTATATTTTTTGTTATTAAAAGTAAATTATTTAAATTATATTTGTCATCCTCATAATTTATTTTTAATTTATAATTCTATAAAAATAAACTAATAAATAATTAAAATGAATATTTAAAATTATAATGAATAAAATAAAATATAGATTTATTATTTATTATTCAGGATATACTAGTTTAATGGTATAAATATTTAGGTGTTTTTGGGTTTAGTGATTTAAGTGTTTAGGCCTTTAGTGATTATTAGTTTTTATTTAAAGAATGAAAAAAATAAAAGATTTAATTTTTTGATTTTTTTTAATTTTTGAAGTTTATAACCTTTGGAATTATAATAATTTTTAATTTTTTTTAAGTGTGAATATAATATTCAGTACTAATAATCTTAATAATTATATATAATGTAAACTCAATATAAATAATTTTATTAATAGATATTATAATAATGATCAATAAAAAATTAATAAACTATTATTAATAAGAATGATATAAATTAAAATATAATTGCAAAATTTAAAATGATTCAAAATAAAAATAAAATATATTACTAAATAATAAATTTTTGTTTTAAAAATTTTGCCTCTTTTTATAGGGATATATATTGTTTTTGATGAAAAATAAATTATTTAAATAAGATCTGTCTCACTAATATTTTTTTTGTAATTAATATTTCTATAAAAATAAATTGATAAATAATTAACATAAAAATTTTAAAATATACTTAATAAAAATTAAATCGATATTTATGTTTTTTTATTAATGTACACATGTTTAATAGTTTAAGTATTTAACGGTTTTTTCGGTTAGGAGTTTAGCAATTTATGTTTTTAGGCATTTAGTTGTTTATAGGTTTTATTTAAACAATAAAATAACAAAAAAACTTGTAATTTTTTCTCATTTTCATAGGTTATAACCTTTGAAAATATAATAATATTTAAAATTTTTTGAAATGTGAATACAATATTTATTCATAAAAATATTAATAATTATATATCATATAAATTCAATATAAATAATTTTATTGATAGATAATATAATAATGATCAAATTTAAATTAATAAACTATTAATAAAAAGATTGATATTAATTAAAAAATATTTACAGATACAAATTGATTCAAAATTAAAGTAAAATATATTACTGGATAATAATTTTTAATTTTTTAATTTTTACTTCTTTTATAAGCATATATATTTTTTGATTAAAAATAAATTAATCAAAATATATAAATCGCTCTCATAATTTAATTTGTAATAAATATTTCTATAAAAATAAACTAATAAATAATTAAAATGAATATTTAAAATTATAATAAATAGAAATAAAAAATATATTTATTAATTATTAAGCAGTATATAGCAGTTTAATGGTTTATGTATATAGACATTATGAGGTTTAGGAGTTTATTGATTTAACTGTGTATGCATTTAGTGGTTTATTAGTTTTATTAAAAAAATAAAATAATAAAAAATCTATTTTTATTATTTTTTGATATTTTCAAAGGTTATAACCTTTGAAAATATAATAATTTTTAATTTTTTTTAAAATGTGAATACAATATTTAGTTATAATAATCATTATATTTATATATCATATAAATTCAATATAAACAATTTTATTGATAAATATTCTAATAATGATCAAAAAATAAATTAATAATCCATTAAGAATAAGATAGATATTAATTAAAATATAATTACAAAACCTAAAATGAATCAAAAGAAAATCAAAATATATTACTATATAATAATTTTTTGTTTTGAAATTTTTTTTCTTTTAAAAAGTTTCTCAATAATTTTTTGATGAAAAATAATTTATATAAATTATATTTGTCTAACTCAATTTATTTTGTAATTAATATTTATATATAAATAAACAAATAAATAATTAAAATGAATATTTAAAATTATAATGAAAAAAAATGAGATTTATTATTTATTATTTAGGGATACCGGTTTAATTTAAATTAGATCTATTTCACTAAAAATTTATTTTGTAATTAATATTCTATAAAATAAATTGATAAATAATAAAAATAAAAATTTAAAATTATACTGAATAAAAATTAAAATGATATTTACAATTTATTATTAATGTATACCAGTTTAATGATTTAAGTATTTAGAGGTTTTGTCGTTAGGTGTTTTGCGATTTATGTGTTTAAAATTTTAGTGGTTTATAGGTTTTATTTAAAAAAATATAATAACAAAAAATATTTCTATAATTTCTTATCATTTTCATAGGTTATAACATTTTAAATTATAATAATATTTAACATTTTTTGAAATTTTAAGACAATATTTAGTTATAATAATATTAATAAATATATAACATATAAATTTAATATAAATAATTTTATTGATAGATATTATAATAATGATCAAAAATTAAATTTATAAACTATTAATATTAACATAGATATTAATTAAAAAATATTTACAAAATCCAAATTGATTCAAAATTAAAGTATCTTATATTACTTGATAATAATTTTTAATTTTTAAATTTATACTTCTTTTATAAGCGTATATTTTTATTAGATAAATAATATATTATTTAAATTATATTTGTCCCACTCATAATTTATTTTGTAATGAATATTTCTAAATAAATACACTAATAAATAATTAAAATGAATATTTAAAAATATAATAAATAGCAATAAAAAATAGATTTATTAATTATTAAGTAGTATTTAGCTGTTTAATTGTTTATGTAATTAGGCATTACGGGGTTTAGGAGTTTACTAATTTAACTTTATATGCATTTAGTAGGGCTGCTCACGGGACTCAGATTCGCGACCTGACCCGAAGTCTTGTCCCGAAAGAATCGTGACTGATAAAATCTGTTGACTTTGACTTTTCCTGTCCCGTTCTCTCACATATTTTTTCTTTTGGGAAGGTTCCGGATCTTAAGCAATATCCATCCCAAGAACCATCCCATCCTAAAAAACCTATACTATAACCAGTAATATATATATATATATATATAACATGAAAATGCCACCAATTCCACTATTGCCCATCCAAATCCCACGCACCTATTACGGTTAAGATGAGTTCCAGGCCACCTCATGCCGTTCCAGCCGTGTTTAGTTAGGTCCAGGCCTTGTCCGTCACACTTCTGGTTGCCTCCACCGTGTCTCAGATGCTACCAGCCTTTTGGTTTGTTTTTTGAGGAGAATTGATTGATTAATTATTATTATTATGTGTCTCAGTCAATTTTGTTGAGTATTAGTTGTGGTGTTGTGGTTGGGCCGAATGAGTGGGCTATTTTGTGTTAGAGTCAGTTTTGTAGAGCTTGCTTGTTTGAAATATTTATATATATTTATGC
Organism: Sapria himalayana; assembly: GCA_029783825.1. NCBI lineage: Eukaryota > Viridiplantae > Streptophyta > Magnoliopsida > Malpighiales > Rafflesiaceae > Sapria > Sapria himalayana. Next base: position 46,886 of record JAREIK010002347.1, on the reverse strand, counting down.
TTAACATATCATATTAATTAATGGCAATGCAGATGACACAATCAAGTGGAAATGAATAAGACAATAAATTGAAGATGATCACATCTCAAATGATCAAAGTACTGGTAAATCCAATCATCATCCTTTCACGAACGCTCATATTGTTACGGCAGGTTCTTCAATTCCAATTGTAAAAGAAAGTCAAGGTACATCTAAACCTCAAGCTCATAAAAAGTATAAGTTTGCTATTTGGGAAACTTATGAGATATTAGTTGATTCAGAGGGAAATTAAACTGGTAGGGCAGCTTGTATATGGTGTGGGAAAGAATATTTTGCAAAAAGTAAAGACAAGCTCACAAAAAAGAATTAATAGAATTAATAGAAGCTCACAAAAAAGAATTAATAGAATTAATGAAAGGTGTTTCGGGTTTATGGAAATACTTGAGAGAGACTTGTAGGAAATCTCCACACAAAAAAGAAGTAATAGAAGCTCACAGAGGTAAAAACAATTCACAATCTTTGTTGAGTTTTACTAAAGGTATAGTTCAAAGAATAACAAATTAACTTGTTGGCAATTTGATCAACAACTAGTTAGGGATGCTTTGGTGAAAATGAACATTAAAGATGAATTGCCTTTTTGTTTTGTTGATAGGGATGAGTTTAAGGAGTTTTGTGAAGTTAGTGTGCCTCAATTTAAAATTCCATCTAGGCACCCCACACTGAGGGATTGTTTTTCTGTGTTTGTGAAGGAAAAGAAGAAATTATTTGATAGCATATCATCTCATTGTCGTAAAGTTTCATTGACTACCGACATATGGACTAGCATTCAAATTTTGTATTATATATGTTTGACTATTCATTTCATTGATTCTCAATAGAATATGCATAAAAGGCTTTTGAACTTTTGTGTAATCAAAAGTCATTCTGGAGTTAATATTAGAAATGCTATTGAGTTTTGCATGAATGAATGGGGTTTGAGAAAGTTGATGTGCATTACTATTGACAATACATCAAATAATGATGTTGTAGTTGAACAATTGAAAAAAGCATGTGAAGAAAAGTGTTGTACCTTTGAGAGGCAAGCATTTTTATATGAGATGTTGTGCTCATATCCTAAACTTAATTGTCAGAGATGGCATTGCAGTAGTTGAGAGTACTATTCAAAAAATTAGAGGTGTGATGAAATATGTGAGGAGCAGTCCTAAAAGATTAGATATGTTTAAATTATGTGTTGAAGAAGCAAACTTGACATATGGATCTTCATTGCAACTAGATTGTCCTATAAGATGGAATTCAACTTATTTGATGCTACAAACTTATATAAAATATCAAAAAGAATTTAATAAGTTGGAGGACAAAGATAAAAGATTTTTGAAGGAGTTTGGTTCAAACATTCCAACTGAGAGAGACTGAACAAACGCCAAAATTTGGGCTCGTTTCTTCAAAACTTTTTATGAGGTAACTTTTAAATTTTCTGGATCATAATATTCAACCTCTAGTGTTTATTTTCCTGAAATTTTTCGAATTTTGAAAAAATTTGAGCTTTGTGAAAATAGTAGAGATACAATGATGTCTGAAATGGGAATGAAAATGAGGCATAAATTCAACAAATATTGGGGTTCTCTTCAGACAACAAATATTATTCTTTTTGTAGCAGTAGTGTTGGATCCTAGATATAAGCTCAAATATCTCAAGGTTAAGTACACTTAGCATTATGGTGAGGAATTAGCTAAAAATTTGGTGAAAAAGGTTATAAATGCTTTAAATGAGATGATGGATGATTATAAAGATTTAAATGAAGAAGAATCAAAAGAAGATGATTTCTCTTATACTATGTCGAAGAAAAATGATGATTTCTTTGATGGTAGTGATACTTATGTTGATGATTTTTTTTTGTTGAATTGGAGAAAAACCAAGAAGTTGCAGCTTTGGAAGAGTTGGATAGGTACTTGGTGGACAAACTTGAAAAAAATAGACTTGATTTTGATCTTCTAAACTGGTTGAAGGTAAATGAGGTTAGGTATCCTTCTTTGGAAAATGTAGCAAGGGATGTATTTGCTATCCAAGCATCTTCTATGACCTATGAATCTACATTTAGCACTGGAAGAAGAACTTTAAATAAATTTAGGAGTTCATTAACACCTATTACAGCTGAAGTTCTCATAAGTCTACAAGATTTGTTGAGAAGCTCACACAAACCTATTGAAATTGAAGAATTAGTTCAAGACCTTGATGATAATGAATCAAATTAGTATATAAATCTTGTAAATTTTAATTTCACTTTTGCTTATTTTATTCATTCAATATGATAAAAATATGGTTCAATTACAATTTTCAGATGGGTCACAAGATCCAAATATTCTTCCAACTATAGTTGGCCAACTAAATTTGGAATGTCTGTATTAAATTTTATAAGGTAATATTGTATTTTTTTATTACTCATTCATCTTAGAAATTAATGTCTACATGATTAACACATTTTCATCTTTGGTTGTCCTTCTACAGTGGAGGAAGAAAAGGGAGGAGTTGTAGAAGAGATAATTAATTGGGTTTGAATTTTCGTTGCTTTTCTAGGACGGACCTTTGAAATGATTATTATCATGGTTGTTATTAGTTGTATTTTTTTGTTATATTAAGCTATCTAATTTTAGAAATTACTTAAGTAGTAATTGCTGTTACCAATGTTTGTGGTCATCTTTAGCCATTCCTTAATATTTTAAGTATTTGTTTAAAAAATGTAGTATTACTGTTATTGTTAACTTTCACTCGGATGAACAAATCCAACTTCTGAAAAAACAAAGAACCAAATTAAGCACACAACTCGGTCATGTTCTATTTAACATTTCTATCCTTTTCTGCACATAAAAGCTTTTAACAAGGTAATGGAACTCGTTTGCAGTATTCATCCTATTTGACAAAACAAAACTGGCCCAATTTGAGTTTGAAAGATACAAAACTAAGGAATGATAAATGGTACAACAAAAGGTTTCGACATGAACTAACTTGGCCGGTTTGAAGAACATAAATTGAAAAAAATGTCTAAACTACATTCCATCCCACAACCATTTTATCTTGCCCACTATCCCCGATCTCCGTCCCGTCCCGTCCTGATATTTTCAACCTATGGGATGGGTCTGGATATTCAAAAAAAAATCTCCGAACTGTGGGAAGGGACTGGGGATTTGTAATCCCCATCCCGTCCCGTCCCATCCCAAGAGCACCCCTAGCTTTAAGTGGTTTATAGGTTTTATTTAAAAAATAAAATAACAAAAAATTTATTTTTATTATTTTTTGATATTTTCAAAGGTTATAACCTTTGAAAATATAATAATTTTTAAATTTTTTTCAAATGTGAATACTATATTTAGTTATACTAATCATTATATTTATATATTATATAAATTCAATATAAATAATTTTATTAATAAATATTCTAATAATAATCCAAAATAAATTAATAATCCATTAATAATACGATAGATATTAATTAAAATATAATTACAATACTTAAAATGATTAAGAAGCAAAGAAAAATATATGACTATATTATAATTTTTTATTTTTGAATTTTTTAATCTTTTAATAAGTATATCTATATTTTTTTAATGAAAAAATAATTTATATAAATTATATTTGTCTAACTCATAATTTATTTTGTAATTAATATTTATATATAAATAAACAAATAAATAATTAAAATAAATATTTAAAATTATAATGAAAAAAAAATAAGATTTATTTTTTATTATTTATTATTTAGGGATTTCGGTTTAATTTAAATCATATTCGTCTCACTAATAATTTATTTTGTAATTAATATTTCTATAAAAATAAACTAATAAATAATAAAAATTTAAATTTAAAATTATACTGAATAAAAATTAAAATGAGATTTAAGATTTATTATTAATGTATACCAATTTAATAGTTTAAATATTTAGAGGTTTTGTCGTTAGGAGTTTAGCAATTTATGTTTTTAGGCTATTAGTGGTTTATAGGTTTTATATAAAAAAATAAAATAACAAAAAAAGTTTCTATATTTTGTTAACATTTTCATAGGTTATAACCTTTGAAAATATAATAATATTTACAATTTTTTGAAATGTCAATACAATATTTAGTTATAATAATATTAATAATTATATATCAAATAAATTCAATATAGACAATTCTATTAATAGACAATATAATAATGTTCAAAAATTAAATTAATAAATTATTAATAAAAAGATAGATATTAATTAAAAAATATTTACAAAACCCAAATTGATTCAAAATTAAAGTAAAATATATTATTGGATAATAATTTTTAATTTTTAAATTTTTATTTCTTTTAGAACCGTATATTTATTTATTAAAAATAAATTAATTAAATTATATTTGTGGCACTCATACTTTATTTTGTAATAAATATTTCAATAAAAATAAACTAATAAATAATTAAAAATGAAAATTTAAAATTATAATTAATAGAAATAAAAATTTGATTTATTAATTATTAAGTAGTATATAGCAGTTTAATGGTTTATGTATTTATGCTTTACGGGGTTTAGGAGTTTATTGATTTAACTATGTATGCATTAAGTGGTTTATAGGTTTTATTTAAAATAAAAAATAAAAAAAGATTATTTTTTTTAATTTTTGATATTATCAAAGATTATAACCTTTGAAAATATAATAATTTTTAAATTTTTTTCAAAAGTGAATAAATATTTATTTATAATAATCATAATATTTATATATCTTATAAATTCAATATAAATAATTTTATTGATAGATATTCTAATAATTATCAAAAAATAAATTAAAAATCTATTATGAATAAGATTGATATTACTTAAAATATAATATCAAAACCTAAAATGATTCAAAAGCAAAGCAAAATATATTACTTAATAATAATAATAATCATTTTTTTTAATTTTTATTCTTTTTATATGCTTATCTATTTTTTGATGAAAAATAATTTTTATAAATTATATTTTTAACTCATAATTTATTTTATAATTAATATATATATATATATATATATATATATATATATATATATATATTAAATTTAAAAATCAAAATAAATTTTTTAAATTAAAATGAAAACAAATAAAAATGAGATTTATTAATTATTATTTAAGGGATACCCATTTAAATGATTATCTATATAGGTGTATAGGGATTTTGTAGTTTAGTGATTTAGGTGTTTAGGCATTGAGTGATTTATAGGTTTTATTTAAACAATGAAATAATAAAAAAAATATTTTTTTTGTTTTTTCAAATGTTCAAAGGTTCTAATCTTTGAAAATATAATAATTTTAAATTTTTTTTTAAAAGTGAATACAATATTTAGTTATAATAATTATTAAATCTATATATCATATAAATTAAATATAAATATTTTTTTTGATAAATATTCTAATAATGATCAAAAAATAAATTAATAATCTTTTATTAATAAGTTAGATATCAATTAAAATATATTTACAAAATCTAAAATGATTCAGAAACAAAGTAAAATATATTACTATATTATAATTTTTTGTTTTTAATTTTTTTCTTCTTTTAATAAGTTTATCTATATTTTTTTGTTGGAAAATAATTTTTATAAATTATATTTGTCTAACTTATAATTTATTTTATAATTAATATTTATATAAAAATAAACAAATAAATAAATAAAATGAAAATTTAAAATTATAATGAAAAAATAAAAATGAGATTTATTATTTATTATTTAGGATATACCTATTTAAAAAATTTATCTATTTAGGGTTTTTGAGATTTAAAAGTTTTTGATTTAAGTATTTAGGCATTTAATTGGTTATAGCTTTTATTTAAACAATGAAATAACAAAAAATTTATTTTTGATATTTTTTCAAATTTTCAAATGTCATAACATTTGAAAATATAATAATTTTAAAATTTTATAAAAATGTGAATATAATATTTAGTAATAATAATAAATATAACTATATATAATATAAAGTAAATATAAACAATTATATTGATAATATTATATTAATTATCAAAAAATAAATTAATAAAGTATTATTAATATCATAGATATAAATTAAAATATAATTAAAAAACCTAAAATGATTCAAAATCTAAGTAAAATTAATTACTAAATAAATTTTTTTTTTAGTTTTTGCATCATTTTATTAGCTTATATTTTTTTTATTCAAAGATATATTATTTAAATTGTATTTGTCACTCATAATTTATTTTGTAATTAATATTTCTATAAATTATTTAAATTATATTAAAGGTTTACGAGTTTAAAGGTTTAGGTATTTAGGGGCTTCGAGGTTTAGGAGTTTAGAGATTTATGTATTTAGGCATTTAATGGTTTATGAGTTTTATTTAAACAATGATATAACAAAAAATTTATTTTTGTTATTTTTTCTCATTTTTGATGGTTATAACCTTTGAAAATATAACAATTTTTAAATTTTTTTTTATATGTGAATACTATATTTAGATATGATAATCTTAATAATTATATATCATGTTAATTTAATATAAACAATTATATTGATAGATATTATATTAATGATCAAAAAATAAATTAATAAATTATTTTTAATAAGATAGATAATTTTTAAAATATATTAGCAAAACATAAATTTATTCAAAATCAAAGTAAAATATAATAGTAAATAATAATTTTTTTGATGTTTTGCTTCTTTTTATAAGTTTATATTTTTTGTTATAAAAAGTTAATTATTTAATTTATATTTTTCTTCCACATAATTTATTTTTAATTATAATTCTATAAAAATAAACTAATAAATAATTAAAATGAATATTTAAAATTATATTGAATACAAATAAAATTGAGATTTATTATTTATTATTCAAGATATACTAGTTTAATGGTTTAAGTATTTAGGTGTTTTAGGGTTTAGTGATTTAAGTGTTTAGGACTTTAGTGATTTATAGTTTTTATTTAAAGAATAAAAAATTAAAAAATTAAATTTTTTGGTTTTTTTTTAATTTTTGAAGGTAACCTTTGAAAATATAATAATTTTTATTTTTTTTAAAATGTTAATATAATATTTAGTTATGATATTCTTAATAATTATATATAATGTAAACTCAATAAAAATAATTTTATTAATAGATATTATAATAATGATCAATAAAAAATTAATAAACTATTATTAATAAGAATTTTATCAATTAAAATATAATTGCAAAAACTAAAATGATTCAAAATCAAAATAAAATATGATACAAAATAAAAATTTTTGTTTTCAAAATTTTTTCTCTTTTTATAAGCATATATATTTTTTGTGATAAAAAATAAATTATTATTAATAGATCTGTTTCACTAATAATTTATTTTGTAATTAATATTTATATAAAAATAAACTGATAAATAATTAGAATAAAAATTTAAAATTACACTTAATAAAAATTAAAATGAGATTTATGATTTATTATTAATGTATACAAATTTAATAGTTTAAGTATTTAGAAGTTGTGTGATTTAGGAGTTTAGTGAATAAAATATTTAGTTATAATAATATTAATAATTATATATCATATAAATTCAAAATAAAGAATTTTATTGATAGATATTATAATAATGATCAAAAATTAAATTAATAATCTATTAATAATAAGATAGATATTAATTAAAAAATATTTACAAAACCCAAATTGATTCAAAATTAAAGTAAAAATATATTACTGGATAATAATTTTTAATTTTTAAAATTTTACTTATTTTATAATTGTATATATATTTTTTGATTAAAAATAAATTTTTTTAATTATATTTGTCACACTCATAATTTATTTTGTAATAAATATTTCTATAAAATAAACTTATAAATAATTAAAATGAATATTTAAAATAATAATAAATTGAAATAAAAATTAGATTTCTTAATTATTAAGTAGTATATAGTTGTTTAAAGGTTTATGTATTTAGGCATTACGGGCCTTAGAAGTTTACTGATTTTACTGTGTATGCATTTAGTGGTTTATAAGTTTTATTTAAAGTTAAAAATAACAAAATATTTATTTTTATTATTTTTTGATATTTTCAAAGGTTATAACATTTGAAAATATAATACTTTTAAAATTTTTTTCAAATGTGAATTCAATTTTTAGTTATAATAATCATTATATTTATATATCATATAAATTCAATATAAACAATATTATTGATAAATATTCTAAAAATGATAAAAAATAAATTAATAATCTTTTATTAATAAGATAGATATAAATTAAAATATAATAAAAAAATCTAAAAGGATTCACGAGAAATCAAAATATATTACTATATAATAATTTGCTGTTTTAAATTTTTTTTTTCTTTTAAAAAGTTTATCCATAATTTTTTGATGAAAATTAATTTATATAAATTATATTTCTCTAACTCATAATTTATTTTTTAATTAAAATGAATATTTAAAATTATAATGAAAAAAATAATATTAAGAATTATTCTTTATTATTTTGGTTATACCAGTCTAATTTAAATTACATCTGTCTCACTAATAATTTATTTTGTAATTAATATTTCTATAAACAATGAAATAAGTAAAAAATTTTTTTATTATTTTTTAAATTTTTGAATGTTATAACCTTTGAAAATATTATAATTTTTAAATTTTTTTCAAATGTAAATATAATATTTAGTTATAATAATCATAATAATTATAAGTCATTTAAATTCAATATAAATAATTACATTGCTAGATATTATAATAATGATCAAAAAAAAATTAATAAACTATTATTAATAAGATAGATATTATTTAAAATATATTTGCAAAATCTAAATTTATTCAAAATCAAAGTAAAATATATTACTAAATAATAATTTTTTTTAATATTTTTCTTTTTTTATAAGTTTATATTTTTTGTTATTAAAAGTAAATTATTTAAATTATATTTTTATTCCTCATAATTTATTTTGTAATTTATAATTCTATAAAAATAAACTAATAAATAATTAAAATAAATATTTAAAATTATAATGAATACAAATAAAATTGAGATTTATTATTAATTTTATAAGATATACAGGTTTAATAGTTTAAGTATTTAGGTGTTTTTGGGGTTAGTCATTTAAGTGTTTATGCCTTTGGTGATTTTATGTAATTTTTGAAGGTTATAACCTTTGAAAATATATTAATTTTTAATTTTTTTTTAAAATATGAATATACTATTTAGTTATAATAATCTTGATAATTATATATAATGTAAAATCAATATAAATAATTTTATTAATAGATATTATAATAATGATCAATAAATTAATTAATAAACTATTATTAATTAGAATGATATTAATTAAAATATAATTGTAAAATCTAAAATTATTCAAAATTAAATTAAAATAAATTACTAAATAATAATATTTTGTTTTGAAAATTTTGCCTCTTTTTATAATCTTATATTTTTTTGATGAAAAATAAATTATTTAAATTATATCCATCTCACTAATAATTTATTTTGTAATTAATATTTCAATAAAAATAAACTGATAAATATTTAAAACGAATATTTAAAATTATAATGAATACTAATAAAAATGAGATTTATTATTTATTATTTATTATTTATTATTTATTATTTAGAGTATACTAATATAAAGGCTTATGTATTTATGGGCTTCGGGGTTTATGAGTTTAGTCATTAAGAATTTAGGTATTTTGTGGTTTATAGATTTTATTTAAAAAATCTAAAACAAAAAAATTATTTTTTTATTTCTTTTTATTTTCAAAGGTTATAACCTTTGAAAACTTAATAATTTTTAAATTTTTTTATAAATGCGAAAATATTATTTTGTTATAATAATCTAAATAATTATATATTATGTAAATTCAATATAATTATTTTTATAGATATTATGATGACGATAATAAAATAAATTAATAAACTATTATTAATAAGATAGATATTAAATAAAATTTATTTGCAATACTTTAAAATAATTCAAAATCAAAGTAAGATATATTAATTAGATAAATATTAAATAAAACTATTATTAATGAGATAAAATATACAGGTTTAAAAGATTATATATTTAGGAGTTTTCGGATTTAAGAATTTAGTGATTTAAGTGTTTAGGCAATTAGTAGTTTATATGTTTTATTAAAAAAATAAAATAACAAAAATTTATTTTTGTTATTTGTTCTCATTTTTGAAGGATATAACCTTTGAAACTATAACAATTTTTAAATTTTTTTAAATGTGAATACTATATTTAGTTATGATAATCTTAATAATTATATATCATGTAAATTTAATATAAACAATTATATTGATATATATTATAATAATGATCATACAAAAGATTAATAAACAATTATTAATAAGATTAATATTGTTAAAAATATATTTACAAAGCCTAAAATAAATCAAAATCAAAGTGAAATATTTTACTAAAAATTAATATTAAATTTTTAAATTTTTGTATCCATTTATAAACTTATATATTTTTTGATGAAAAATAAATTATTTAAATTATATTAGTCTCACTATTATTTTATTTTTTAATTTATATTTCTATAAAAATAAACTAAATAATAATTAAAATGTATATCTAAAATTATAATGAATACTAATAAAAATGAGATTTATTATTTATTATTTAGCGTATACCTATTTAATGGTTTAAGTTTATTGTGGCTTTAGGGTTAATGAGTTTATTGATTTATATGTTTCCACATTTAGATGTTTATCGGTTTTATTTAATCAATGAAATAACAAAAAATTTATCTTTATGAATTTTACTTAGTTATAATAATCTTAATAATTATATTTGATGTAAATTCAATATAAAAAGTTTTATTAATATATATTATTTTGATGATCAAAAAATAAATTAATAAACTATTATTAATAATATAGATATTAATTAAAATATATTTGTAAAACCCAAAATAATTCAAAATCAAAGTAAATTATATTACTAAATAAAATTTTTAAATTTTTGAAATTTTGTTTATTTTTATAAGCTTATATTTTTTTTCAGAAAAAATAATTTATTTAAATTATATATGTCTCACTCATTATTTAATTTGTAATTAATATTCCTATAAAAATAAACTAAAAAAATAATTAAAATTAATATTTAAAATTATAATGAATACAAATAAAAATGAGATTTATTATTTATTATTTATTATTTATTATTTAGGTTATATAGGTTTAATGGTTTAATTATTTAGGGGGTTTTTGGGGTTTAGGAGTCTATAAATTTAAATGTTTAGGCATTTAGTGGTTATTAAGTTTTATTTAAATAATAAAATAATAAAAAAATTATATTTTTGATTTTTTATCATTTTTGAAGTTTATAACCTTTCAAAATATAATAATTTTAAAATTTTTTTCAAATGTAAATATAATATTTAGTTATAATAATCTTAATAATTTTAAGACATTTAAATTTAATATAAGTAATTTTATTGTTAGATAGTATAAAATTTATAAAATAATAAATTAATAAACTATTCTTAATAAGATTGATAGCAATTAAAATATAATGGCAAAACCTATATATAATGATTCAAAATAAAAGTAAAATATATTACTAAATAATATTTTTTTTGTTTTAAATTTTTACTTTTTTTTAGCTTATATTTTTTTTGATTAAAAATAAATTATTAAAATTATAGTTGTCTTCCTCATTATTTATTTTGTAATTAATATTTTTATAAAAAATAAACTAATAAATAATTAAAAAGAATATTTAAAATTATAATGAATACAAATCAAAATGAGATTTATGATTTATTATATGTGGTATACCGGTTTAATGGTTTGATTATTTAGGAGTTTTGTCATTTAGGAGTTTATCAATTTATGTTTTTTTGTATTTAGTGGTTTATAGGTTTTATTTCTATAATAAAAATAATAAAAAAAATTTTTAGATTTTTTCTGATTTTCTAAGGTTATAACCTTTTAAAATAAAATAATTTTTAAAATTTTTTGAAATGTGAATTCTATGTATAATTATATTAATCTTACTAATTATATATCATATAAATTCAATATAAACAATTTTAATGTTAGATACTATAATAATGATCAAAAATTAAATTAATGAATTATTATTAATAATATAAATATTAATTAAAATAAATTTACATAACACAAAAAGATTCAAAATCAAAATATATTACTAAATAATAATATTTAATTTTTAATTTTTTCCTTCTTTTTATAAGCGTATATTTTTTTTGATTAAAAATAAATTATTTAAATAATATTTGTATCACTAGAAATTTATTTTGTAATTAATTTTCTAAAAAATTAAACTATAAAAAATTAAAATGAATATTTTAAATTATAATAAATAGAAATATAAATGAGATTTATTATTTATTAAATAGTATATAGATGTTAAAATGTTTATGTATTTTAGGGGTTTATGAGCTTACTAATTTAAGTAAGTAAGCATTTAATGGTCTATAGGTTTTATTTAAAAAATAAAATAACTAAAAATTATTTTTATTATTTTTTCTCATTTTTTAAAATTATAACCTTTGAAAATATAATAATTTTTAAATTTTTTTCAAAAGTGAATATAATATTTATTTATAATAATCATAATAATTATATATCATATAAATTCAATATAAACAATTTTATTGATAGATATTCTAATAATTATCTAAAAATAAATTAAAAATCTATTATGAATAAGATTGATATTACCTAAAATATAATATCAAAACCTAAAATGATTCAAAATTAAAGCAAAATATAATACTAAATAATAATTATTTGTTTTTAAATTTTTATTCTTTTTATAAGCTTATCAATTTTTTGTTAAAAATAATTTTTATAAATTATATTTTTAACTTATAATTTATTTTATAATTAATACATATATAAAAATAAAAAACTAAACGATCAAAATGAATTTTTAAAATTATAATGAAAACAAATAAAAATGAAATTTATTAATTATTATTTAGGGTATACCGATTTAAAGGATTATCTATATAAAGGTATCAGGATTTTGTAGGTTATTGATTTAAATGCTTAGGCATTTAGTGATGTATATGTATTATTTAAACAATAAAATAACAAAGAAAAAATATTTTTTTATTTTTTCACATTTTCAAAGGTTATAACCTTTAAAAATATAATAATTTTAAAATTTTTTTCAAAAGTGAATACAATATTTAGATATAATAATCATTATATTTATATAAAATATAAATTCAATATAAACATTTTTATTGATAAATATTCAAATAATGATGAAAAAATAACTTAATAATCTATTATTAATATGATAGATATCAATTAAAATATAATAACAAAACCTAAAATGATTTAGAAGCAAAGCAAAATATATTACTATAAAATAATTTTTTGTTTTGAAATTTTTTTCTTTTAAAAATTTTATCTATAATTTTTTGATGAAAAATAATTTACATAAATTATATTTGTGTAACTCATAAATTATTTTGTATTTAATATTTATATAAAAATAAACAAATAAATAATTAAAATAAATATTTAAATTTATAATAAAAATAATGAGATTTATTATTTATTATTCAGGGTATACCGGTCTAATTTAAATTCGATTTGTCTAACTAATAATTAATTTTGTAATTAATATTTCTATAAAAATAAACTGAAAATTAATTACAATAAAAATTTAAAATTATACTGAATAAAAATTAAAATGATATTTATGATTTATTATCAATGTATACCAGTTTAATGGTTTAAGTATTTAGAGGTTTTGTCGTTTAGTAGTTTAGCGATTTAGGTTTTTAGGCATTTAGTGGTTTTTTGGTTTTATTTAATCAATAAAATAACAAAAAAAAATTGTAATTTTTTCTCATTTTCATAGGTTATAATCTTTGAAAATATAATAATATTTAAAATTTTTTGAAATGTGAATAAAATATTTAGTTATTATAATATTAATAATTATATATCATATAAATTCAATATAAATAATTTTATTGATAGATATTTTAATAATGATCAAAAATTAAATTAATAAACTCTTAATAATAAAATAGATATTAATTAAAAAATATTTACAAAATCAAAATTGATTCAAAATTAAAGTAAAATATATTACTGGATAATAATTTTTAATTTTTAAATTTTTACTTATATTATAAGCGTATATATATTTTTTTGATTAAAGATAAATTATTTAAATTATATTTGTCGCAATCATAATTTATTTTATAATAAATATTTTTATAAAAATAAACTAATAAATAATTAAAATGAATATATAAACTATAATAAATAGAAATTAAAATTAGTTTTATTAATAATTATGTATTATATAGTAGTTTAATGGTTTATGCATTTAGGTATTACGGGGTATAGGTGTTTACAAATTTAATTGTGTATGCATTTAGTGGTTTATAAGTTTTATTTAAAAAATAAAATAACAAAACATTTATTTTTATT
>JAREIK010002347.1:0-26794 GCA_029783825.1 Sapria himalayana | reverse complement strand
AAAAAATTTTTATATCATTGTTTAAATAAAACATATAGACAACTAAATGCCTAAACACTTAAATCTATAAACTCCTAAACACAAAAGCCCCTAAATACTTAAAACTTAAACTAGTAAACCTTAAATATAATTTAAATAATTATTTTTCATCAAAAAAAAAGCTTATTAAAAGAAGCAAAAGTAAAAAAAACAAATTATTATTTGGTAATAAATATTACATTGATTTTGAATAATTTTAGGTTTTGAAATTATATTTTAATTTATATCTATCATATTAAGAATAGCATATTATTTTATTTTTTGAAAATTTATATCATATCTATTAATAAAATTGTTTATATTTATTTTATATTATATATAATTATAATGATTTTTATTACTAGATATTGGATTCACCTTTTTATAAAAATTTTAAATTATTATATTTTCAAATGTTATAACCTTTGAAAATGTAAGAAAATATCAAAAATAATTTTTTTGTTATCTCATTATTTAAATAAATTCTATAAACTACTAAATGCCAAAACACTTAAGTCAATAACTTGGAAATCTCAAAAACCGAAAATAGATAAACCTTTTAAACTGGTATACCCTTAATATTAAATAATAAATCTCAATATTATTTTTGTCATTATATTTTAAAATATTCATTTTAATTATTTATTCATTTATTTTTATTAAATATTAATTACAATATAAATTATGAGTTAGACAAATATAATTTATATAAATTATTTTTCATCAAAAAATATAGATAAACTAATAAAAAGAAGATAAAATTTCAAAACAAATATTTATTATATAGTAATATATTTTGCTCTCCTTCTGAATCATTTTAGGTTTTGTAATTAGATATTAATTGATATCTATCTTATTAATAATAGATTATTAATTTATTTTTTGATCATTATTAGAATATTTATCAATATATTTATTTATATTAAATTTATATGAAATATAAATATAATGATTATTATAACTTAATATTGAATTCACTTTTGAAAAAAATTTAAAATTATTATATTTTAAAAGGTAATAACCTTTGAAAATCCCGAAAATTAATAAAAATAATTTTTATGTTATTTCATTGATTAAATAAAACATATAAACACCTAAATGTGCAAACATATAAATTAATAAACTCCTTAACCCCAAAACCACAAAAAACTAAAACCATTAAATAGGTGTCCCCAAAATATAAAATCATAAATCTTTTTTTTTTATTATTTATTATAATTTTAAATATTTATTTTATTTATTTATCAATTTATTTTTATAGATATATTAATTACAAAGTAAATAATTAGTGAAACAGATATAATTTAAATAATTTATTTTTCATCAAAAAAATATATATGCTTATAAAATGAGGCAAAATTTTTAAAATAAAAAATTATTAATTAGTAATATATCTTATTTTGATTTTGAATCATCTTAGATTATACAATTATATTTTAATTTATATCATTCTTATTAATACTAGTTTATTAATTTATTTATTGATCATTATTATAATATCTATTAATAAAATTATTTATTTTTTAATTTACATTATATATAATTATTAAAATTTTTATAACTAAATATTATATTCAAATTTAAAAAATATATAAAATTATTATATTTTCAAAGGTACCTTCAAAAATTAAAAAAATTCAAAAAATAAATTTTTTGTTTTTTTAAATCTTTAGATAATAATTATAAATCACTAATGGTCTAAACACTTAAATCACTAAACTCCGAAACCCAAAAACACCTAAATACTTAAACCATTAAACCGGTATATCCTGAATAATAAATAATAAATCTCAATTTTATTTGTATTCATTATAATTTTAAATAATTATTTTAATTATTTATTAGTTTATTATTATAGAATTATAAATTACAAAATAAATTATGAGTAAAACAAATTAATTTAAATAATTTATTTGTAATTACAAAAATATAAAGTTATAAAAAAAGCAAAACATTAAAAAAATTATTATTATATAATATATTTTACTTTGATTTTGAATAAATTTAGATTTTGCAAATATATTTTAAAAAATATCTATTTTATTAATAATATGTTAATAAATATTTATTGATCATTATTATAATATCTAGCAATGTAATTATTTATATTATATTTAAATGACTTATAATTATTAAGATTATTATAACTAAATATTATATTTACATATGAAAAAATTTTAAAATTATTATATTTTCAAAGGTTATAATCTTCAAAAATTAATAAAATAATATAAATAAATTTTTTGTTATATCTTTGTTTAAATAAAACTTATAAACCACTAAATGCCTAAACACTTAAACCTCTAAACTCCTAAACACAAAAGCCCTTAAATACTTAAACCTTTAAACTTGTAAAGCTTAAATATAATTTAAATAATTTATTAAAATATTTATTACAAAATAAATTGAGTGATACAAATATAATTTAAATAATTTATTTTTCATCAAAAAAATATAAGCTATTAAAAAGAAGCAAAAACTAAAAAAAATATTATTTAGTAATAAATTTTAGTTGGATTTTGAATATTTTTAAGTTTTTCAATTATATTTTAATTTATATCTATCATATTAATAAAAGCATATTAATTTATTTTTTGAAAATTGATATCATATATATCAATAAAATTATTTATATTTAGTTTATATTATATATAATTATAATGATTATTATTACTAAATATTGTATTCACATTTTTAAAAAATTTTAAAATTATCATATTTTCATAGGTTATAACCTTTGAAAATGTTAAAAAATATTAAAAATATTTTTTTTGTTATTTCATTGTTTAAATAAAACCTATAAACCACTAAATTCCTAAAAACATAAATCACTAAAGTCATAAATGAAAAATCCTCTAAATATTTAAAATATTAAACTGGTATACATTAATAATAATTTATAAATCTTATTTTAATTTTTATTCAGTATAATTTTAAATTTTTATTTTAATTATTTATCAGTTTATTTTTATAAAAATATTAATTACAGAATAAATTCTTAGAAAGACAGATCTATTTTAAATTAGAATAGTATACCCAAAATACTAAATAATAAATCTCAATATTATTTTTTTCATTATAATTTTAAATATTCATTTTAATTATTTATTTGTTTATTTTAATTAAATATTAATTAAAAAATAAATATTGAGTTAGACAAATATAATTTATATAAATTATTTTTCATCAAAAAAATATGGATAAACTTTTTTAAAAAAAAAATTTCAAAACAACAAATTATTATATAGTAATATATTTTGATTTCTTCAAATTATTTTAGGTTTTTATATTATATTTTAATTGATATCTATCTTATTAATAATAGATTATTAATTTATTTTTTGATCATTTTTAGAATATTTATCAATAATATTGTTTATATTGAATTTATATGATATATAAATATAATGATTATTATAACTAAATATTGAATTCACATATGAAATAAATTAAAAAATTATTATATTTTCAAATGTTATAACCTTTGAAAATATCAAAAAATAATAAAAATAAATATTTTGTTATTTTTAACTTTAAATAAAACTTATAAACCACTAAATGCATACAAAGTAAAATCAGTAAACTTCTAAGGCCCGTAATGCCTAAATACATAAACCTCTAAACAGCTATATACTACTTAATAATTAAGAAATCTAATTTTTATTTCATTTTATTATTATTTTAAATATTCATTTTAATTATTTATAAGTTTATTTTATCGAAATATTCATTACAAAATAAATTATGAGTGTGACAAATACAAATATAAAAAAATATATACACTTATAAAAGATGAAAAATTTTAAAAATTAAAATTATTATCCAGTAATATATTCTACTGTAATTCTGAATCATTTTGGGTATTGTAAATATTTTTTAATTAATATCTATATTATTATTAATATTTTATTAATTTAATTTTGATCATTATTATAATATCTATCAATAAAATTGTTTATATTGAATTTATATGATATATAATTATTAAAATTATTATAAGTAAATATTATATTTATATTTCAAAAAATTTTAAATATTATTATATTTTCAAAGGTTATAACCTATGAAAATTACAAAAAATTACAAAATTTTTTTTTGTTATTTTATTGTTTAAATAAAACCTATAAACCACTAAATGCCTAAAAAAAATAAATCGCTAAACTCCTAAATGAAAGAACTTCTAAATACTTAAACTATTAAATTGTTATACATTAATAATAAATCATAGATCTGATTTTAATTTTTATTAAGTGTAATTTTAAATTTTTATTTTAATTATTTATCAGTTTATTTTTATAGAAATATTAATTACAATATAAATTATTAGTGAGAGAATCTATTTTAAATAATTTATTTTTTATCAAAAAAATATATATGCTTATAAAAAGAGACAAAATTTTAAAAACAAAAATTTATTATTTTGTAATATATTTTATTTTGATTTGAATCATTTTAGTTTTTGCTATTATATTTTAATTTATGTCATTTTTATTAATAATAGTTTATTAATTTTTTATTGATCATTATTATAATATCTATTAATAAAATTATTTTTATTCAGTTTACATTATATATAATTATTAAGAATATTATAACTAAATATTATATTAACATTTAAAATAAATTAAAAATTATTATATTTTCAAAGGTTATAAACTTCAAAAATTAAAAAAATCAAAAATTTTATTTTTTATTTTTTTATTTTTTAAATAAAAACTACAAATAATTAAACTCCTAAACACTTAAATCATTAAACCCTAAAACACCTAAATACATAAACCATTAAACTAGTATATCCTGAATAATAAAAAATAAATCTCAATTTTATTTGTATTCATTATAATTTTAAATATTCATTTTAAATATTTATTAGTTTATTTTTATGCAATTATAAATTAAAAATAAATTATGTGGAAGACAAATATAATTTAAATAATTTACTTTTAATAACAAAAAATATAAACTTATAAAAAGAAGCAAAACATCAAAAAAATTATTCTTTAGTATTATAATTTACTTTGATTTTGAATAAATTTACGTTTTGCAAATATATTTTAAAAAATATCTATCTTATTAATAATAGTTTATTAATTTATTTTTTGATCATTGATATAATATCTATCATTATTTTTTGAATTAACATGATATATTTTATTTGCAAATATATTTTTTGATCATTAATAATTAAATATAATTGTTTATAATGAATTAAAATGATATATAATTATTAAGATTATCATAACTAAATATAGTATTTACATATATAAAAAATTTAAAAATTGTTATATTTTCAAAGGTTATAAACTTCAAAAATGATAAAAAATAAAAAAAATAAATTTTTTGTTATATCATTGTTTAAATAAAACGTATAAACCATTAAATACCTAAATACATAAATCTTTAAACTCCTAAACCCCGAAACCCCTAAATACCTAAACCTTTAAACTCGTAAACCTTAAATATAATTTATCTAATTTATAAAAATATTAATTACAAAATAAATTATGAGTGACAAATATAATTTAAATAATATTTTTTTCAACAAAAAAAATATAAGCTTATAAAATGATGCACAAACTAAAAAAAGTATTATTTAGTAATAAATTTTACTTTGATTTTGAATCATTTTTGGTTTTTTTAATTATATTTTAATTTATATCTATCATATTAATAATAGTTTATTAATTTATTTTTTGATAATTGATATAATATTATAAATAAAATTGTTTATATTTAGTTTATATTATATATAGTGATAATTATTACTATTACTAAATATTGTATTCACATTTTTAAAAAATTTTAAAATTTTTATAATTTCAAATGTTATGATATTTCAAAATTTAAAAAAAATATCAAAAATAAATTTTTTGTTGTTTCATTGTTTAAATAAAAGCTATAAACCATTAAATTTCTAAATACTTAAATCAATAACTTCTAATTCTCAAAAACACTAAATAGATAAATTTTTTAAACATGTATATCCTAAAAAATAAATAATAAATCTCATTTTTTTCTTTTTCATTATAATTTTGAATATTCATTTTAATTATTTATTTGTTTATTTTTATATAAATATTAATTACAAAATAAATTATAAGTTAGACAAATATAATTTATATAAATTATTTTTTAACAAAAAAATATAGATAAACTTAATAAAAGAAGAAAAAAATTAAAAACAAAAAATTATGATATAGTAATATATTTTACTTTGTTTATGAATCAATTTATGTTTTGTAATTATATTTTAATTGATATCTAACTTATTAATAATATATTATTAATTTATTTTTTGATCATTATTAGAATATTTATCAAAAAAAATATTTATATTTAATTTGTATGATATATAAATTTAATAATTATTATAACTAAATATTGTATTCACTTTTGAAAAAAATTTTAAAATTATTATATTTTCGAAGATTATAATCTGTGAACATGTTAAAAAACAAAAAAAAATATTTTTTATTATTATTTCATTGTTTAAATAAAACCTATAAATCACTAAATGCCTAAACAGTTAAATCACTAAACTACAAAATCCCAATACACCTATATAGATAATCGTTTAAACGGGTATACCCTAAATAATAATTAATAAATCTCATTTTTTTATTTGTTTTCATTATAATTTAAAAAATTCATTTTGATTGTTTAGTTTTTTATTTATATATAAATATATTTATTATAAAATAAATTGAGTTAAAAATATAATTTATAAAAATTATTTTTCATCAAAAAATAGATAAGCTTATAAAAAGAATAAAAATTTAAAAACAAATAATAATTATTAAGTAATATATTTTGCTTTGCTTTTCAATCATTTTAGGTTTTGATATTATATTTTAAGTAATATCAATCTTATTCATAATAGATTTTTAATTTATTTTTTGATAATTATTATAAGATCTATCAATAAAATTGTATATATTGAATTTATATGATATATAATTATTATGATTATTATGAATAAATATTTATTCATTTTTGAAAAAAAATTTAAAAATTATTATATTTTCAATGGTTATAACATTTGAAAATATCAAAAAATAATAAAAATAATTATTTTTTTATTTTTTTTCTTAAATAAAAACTATAGACCACTAAATGCATACATAGTTAAATCAGTTAACTCCTAAACCACGTAATGCCTAAATACATAAACCATTAAACTACTATATACTACTTAATTAATAAATCTAATTTTAATTTCTATTTATTATAATTTTAAATATTGATTTTAATTATTTATTAGTTTATTTTTCTAGAAATATTAATTACAAAATAAAGTATGAGTACGACAAATATAATTTTATTAATTTATTTTTAATAAAAAAAAAATATATGCTTATAAAAGAAGTAAAATTTTAAAATTAAAAATTATTATCCAGTAATATATTTTACTTTAATTTTGAATCAATTTGGGTTTTGTAAATATTTTTTAATTAATATCTATCTTTTTTTTAATAGTTTATTAATTTAATTTTTGATAATTATTATATTATCTATCAATAAAATTGTTTATATTGAATTTATATGATATATAATTATTAATATTATTATACCTAAATATTGTATTCACATTTCAAAAAATTATAAATATTATTATATTTTCAAAGCGTATAACCTATGAAAATTATCACAAATTATAAAAATTTGTTTTGTTACTTTATTTTTAAATAAAACTTATAAACCATTAAAAGCCTAAAAACATAAATCGGTAAACTCCTAAACGAAAAAACCTCTAAATACTTCTTCCATTAAACTGGTATAGATTAATAATAAATCATACATCTCATTTTAATTTTTATTCAGTATAATTTTAAATTTTTATTTTAATTATTTATCAGTTTATTTTTATAGAAATATTATTTAAAAAATAAATTATTAGTGAGACAGATCTAATTTAAATTAAAATAGTATCCCTAAATAATAATTAATAAATCTCATTTTTTTTCATTATAATTTTAAATATCCATTTTAATTATTTAATTGTTTATTTATATATAAATATTAATTACAAAATAAATTAAGCTAGACAAAAATAATTGATATAAATTATTTTTCATCAAAAAATTATAGATAAACTTTTTAAAAGAAAAAAAATTTTCAAAACAAAAAATTATTATATAGTAATATATTTTGCTTTGCTTCTGAATCATTTTAGGCTTTGTAAATATATTTTAATTCATATTTATCTTATTAATAATAGATTATTAATTTATTTTTTTATCATTATTAGAATATTTATCAATAAAATTTTTATATTGAATTTACATAATATATGATTATTAAGATTATTATATCTAAATATTATATTTACATTTGAAAATTATTTAAAAATTATTATATTTTTAATGGTTATCATCTTTGAAAATGAGATAAAATCAAAAAAATAATTTTTTTTTATTTTATTGTTTATATAAAACCTATAAACTACAAAATGCCTAAATGCTTAAATCATTAAACTCCTAAACCCAAAAACCCCAAAACCCTTAAATACTTAAACATTTAAACCATCTTTAAGGGTTTAAGTATTTATAAATAATATATAAATATCTATCAATAAATAATAGTTTATTAATTTATTTTTTGATCATTATTATATTTATATTTATATTTAGTTTATTAATATCTATCAATAAAATTATTTATTTTTAATTTACATGATATGTAATCTTTTATTTTTTTATAACTAAATATTGTATTCACATTTGAAAAAAATTAAAAAATTATTATAATTATAAAGGTTAACCTTCAAAATTGATAAAAAATTTGAAAAATAATTTTTTTGTTATTTCATTATTAAAATAAAACATATTGTTGGATAATTGCGCTTCCACGGTAGTGAGATTAAAAATAGAAACAACAGAAAACACACAAAAACAAGCAATATAATCCCAATTCAGCAAGCATCACGACAGAATCAAAAACGAGAAAATCAACACCGAAAATAACGTGGTTCGCTAGTCGCTCAGTACGACTAGCTACCTCCACCAGAAGATGCTTATGTGTTACAGATTAAAACCAAAAATGGAAATGTCTTACAGTATGTAGCACATAGTAGTCGCGAAAATTCGCGCAGAGAGAAGAGAGGGATGATGAACAGTTCAACGGGTCAAAAACAACCACCCGAAAAATAAAATTACAAATCATTTTATATTATAAATAAACATCCGGTTCATTTAACCGTAGCGGGTCCTCCGTTATTGTGCTACTACTGCATTTCCGGCCTTTTAATATTTCCTTTCCTACACTTACATGAAAATATTAAAACATAAAAATATTTTGTTATACAAATAGATTATTTAATAAAAACAAATTACATATACAGAACATATAAACTACTAAATGCCTAAACACTTAAATCACTAAACTCCTAAACTCTTAAATAGTTAAAAAATTAAACCAGTATACCCTAAATAAGTAATCATAAATCTCATTTTTATTTGTATTCATTATAATTTCAATATTCATTTTAATTATTTATTAGTTTATTTTTATAGAAATATTAATTGCAAAATAAAATTATGAATGAGACAAATATAATTTAAATAATTTATCTTCATCAAAAAATTTATAAGCTTATAAAATGAATCAAAAATTTAAAAATAAAAAATTATTATTTAGTAATATATTTTGCTTTGATTTTGAATCGTTTTAGGTTTTGCAAATATATTTGAATTAATATCTATCTTATTAATAATAGTTTATTAATTTATTTTATAATCAGTATTATAATATCAATCAATAAAATTATTTATATTGAATTTACAAGATATTTAATTTTTATGATTATTATAATTAAATATTGTATTAACATTTGAAAAAAAATTTAAAATTATAATATTTTCAATTGTTATAACCTTGAAAATGAGAAAAAATCATAAAAATAATTTTTTTTGTTATTTAATGATTTAAATAAAACCTATAAACCACAAAATAACTAAATACTTAAATTACTAAACTTTTAAACCCTGATACTGGTGCACCACACACACATAGCGATGGACTACAGTACACACGTGCACATATTCTTGTCCATTTTGGGGTAGCATTTAGAGGGGCCAACAAGTCCTGGAAGCAGCCAGAAGTATGGGCGACCAACTGGTAGAGGGCCCCACTAGCAAGCCGAGATGATAACATTTAAACAACTGACGACGCCAAGCAAAGTGGTCGGAAGTAAATCCAAGAGTAGCTTGGAGAGGGACTCACTAGCCCTATCAGGCAGCATAGAGGGCCACCCAACTGTCGCCCAATAGGAGTAGCGAGTAATCCATTATTAATAAGAGAGCCGGGAAAATCCGAAGCATCACCAAGCAGGGTCAGTAAGCAATGGAATCCAGACCAGCCACACGGGATCAAAAGATTCAAACTTATAGTTTATGTTTGTAGTCTTATTTGTATTTTGGACTTTGTATGCCTCATGTACTTGTAGAGATGGATAATGACATACTCACACACACAATCTTGTCTATTCTCGATGTAGGATGCAATGAGGGCAACTGGACCCATGAGTATCTCTAAGTGGGGCCCACTAATGCATTTTGTAAATACACATTAGGCGATGCTACACTTCCGGGAGCAGAAAACCCATATTTATAGCATTTTGTAATTTTACTTGTATTCTAGCTTGGTTGTACGCATAGATAATTAGACTATGAGATGGACCTCATCACACATGCACACCGATGCATGCATATTTTTTGATATTTTCTCGGTGCAACATACAGCCACTTCTTGGACCTCGAGGAGGAAGCATTCTAACCCAAGAGATAATCTTTTGAGGATCATTAGAGCAAAAGAATGTGGAATTCAGAGGTTAGAATGAATTGACAAAGTTCCATAGATATGGACTTGTGGATTAATGGGTATTCTGTTTTACATGTATTCCATTGCAGAGCAATGACATAGGCAGATGCTCGATGATGCCTGTCACACACATTCACAATCTTATATTTGCATAGTTTTAATTTGGTGCATCATTCACGTTCATCCAAAAGGATTGGACAAATCCTAATCAAAATGACGTAGTGCACATGATGACTCAATGCCAACTCTGAAGTCCGGGAATGCCAGGTGATTTTAGTTGTATTCGTACGCTTGGAATTATTAGGCATTATGTTTTTTTATGTATTTTATGCATAGAATTATTAAGGTGCATAGGATTTGGTTGGCTGGCCTAAATTAGTTAGCTTTTTTGTCTCTTGTAAGTTGTGTGCCTAAATGATAAATAAAGTGTGTATTTTCCCAAAAAAAAAACAAAAAAAAACTATAAACCCTTAACTTTAAATCCTAAACCATAAACCATAAACTATAACCCTAATCCATAAACCCTAAATCCTAAATCTCATGTTTTGCACTTTTATAATCAAATGACTAAGTGTTAAATTTAAATTGAAATTCACAACTTTTAAAAATGTCACAAATTTATATTTTTGTTTATGTAACACAAAGTTATGACTCAAGGGGTGAGTTATGGATTCAGTCTCTTTCTTACTTTAGATTATTGTAGCATTAGCAATGGTCATTATTGTATATTTTGCCTCTATAACACAAAATCATATCGATGAGAATATGCCATATCTTGTGTCTCTTTGTTTAAAATATTGTTATGGCACTAAGAATGATCATGAATACGTATTTAATCACTATAATACTGGGTCACAGTATTGGATATGACCATAGCTTGTGCATTTTATCTTTATATTGCAAAGTCATTGCATTAGGAATGATTGTAACTTTGGAGATTCCTCAAGCGCAAAAGTCATGACCCTAGAAATAGTTAAAGCTCGAGTACTACACTTTATAACTTTCTATAGCTAAAATTCTTGGGATTGGAAATATCACTATGGCTTTTTCCTTTGATTTGTGACCTCAAGTGTCAATATCCAAGACTAATATTTTGAGCAATGATTAAAACCTTTTATACATTTGAATATGATTCATATACACCTTTTTGGGTATTGTGAGCTTGTATACATAACTCATTTAATATAAAAAGAAAGAAATGTTACTTTTTATATCCATGAGGATATAAAAAAAGGCTTAGACATGCCAATAAAATAAATATATAATCTATTATTAATAAGATAGACATCAATTAAAATATAATTACAAAAATAATAATGATTCAGAAGCAAAGCAAATTATATTACTATATAATAATTTTTTGTTTTTATTTTTTTTTCTTTTAATAAGTTTATCTATATTTTTTTGATGAAAAATAATTTATATAAATTATATTTGTCTAACTCATTATTTATTTTTTAATTAATAAATTAATATAAAAATAAATAAATAAATAATTAAAATGAATATTTAAAATTATAATGAAAAAAAATTAGATTTTTTCTTTATTATTTAGGGTATACCAATTTAATAAAAATTATATCTGTCTCACTAATAATTTATTTTCTAATTAATATTTCTATAAATAAATTCATAAATAATTAAAATAAAAATTTAAAATTATACTGAATAAAAATTAAAATGAGATTTATGATTTTTTTATTAATGTATACAAGTTTAATAATTTAAGTATTTAGAGGTTTTGTCATTATGAGTTTAGCCATTTATGTTTTTAGGCTTTTAGTGGTTTATAGGTTTTATTTAAAAAAAATAGAATAACAAAAAAAATTTCTATAATTTTTTATCATTTTCATAGGTTAACATTTGAAAATATAATAATATTTACAATTTTTTGAAATTTTAATACAATATTTTGTTATAATAATATTAATAATTATATATCATATAGATTCAATATAAATAATTTTATTGATAGATATTATAATAATGATCAAAAATTAAATTTATAAACTATTAATATTAAGATAGATATTAATTAAAAAATATTTACAAAACCCAAATTGATTCAAAATTAAAGTAACTTATATTACTTGATAATAATTTTAAATTTTTAAATTTTTAAATTTATATTTCTTTTATAAGCATATATTTTTATTAGATAAATAATATATTATTTAAATTAACTTTTTCCCACTCAATTTATTTTGTAATAAATATTTCTAAATAAATACACTAATAAATAATTAAAATGAATATTTAAAAATATAATAAATAGCAATAAAAAATAGATATATTAATTATTAAGTAGTATTTAGCCGACCCGAAGTCTTGTCCCGAAAGAATCGGGACTAATAAAAATCCGTTGACTTTGACTTTTACCGTCCCGTTCTATCACGTATTTTTTCTTTTGGGATGGTTCCGGATCTTTAGAAATATCCATCCCGAGAACCATCCCATCCGAAAAAACCGATACTAAAACCAGGAATATATATATATATATATATATATTACATGAAGATGCCACTAATTCCGCTACTGCCCATCCAATTCCGACGCACATATTACTATTCCGACGAGTTCCAGGCCACCTGATGCCGTTCCAACCTTGTTTTGTTAGGTCTAGCCCTTGACCGTCGCACATATGGTTGCCTCCACCGTGTCCCAGATGCCACCAGCCTTTTGGTTTGTTTTTCTGACGAGAATTGAGTGATTAATTATTATTATTATTATGTCTCAATCAGTTTTGTTGAGTTTTGGTTGTGGTGTTGTGGTTGGGCTGAATGAGTGGGCTGAATGTGTTACAGTCAGTTTTGTAGAGCTTGCTCGTTTGAAATATTTATATCCATTATGCTTGACATATCATATTAATTAATGGCAATGCAGATGACACAATCCAGTGGTAAACAAAAATACAATAAATTGAAGATGATCACATCACAAATGATCAAAGTACTGGTAAATCCAATCATCATCCTTTCAAGAACCCTCCTATTGTTACGGCAGGTTCTTCAATTCCAATTGTAAAAGAAAGGCAAGGAACATCTGAAACTCAAGATCATAAAAAGTATAAGTCTGTTGTTTGGGAAACTTATGCGATATTAGTTGATTCAGAGGGAAATGAAACTGGTAGGGCAGCTTGTATATGGTGTATGAAAGAATATTTGGCAAAAAGTGATCAATGTACTTCAGGTTTATGGAAATACTTGAGAGAGACTTATAGAAAATTTTCACACAAAAAAGAATTAATAGAAGCTCACAGAGGTAAAGACAAGTCACAATCTTTGTTGAGTTTCACTAAAGGTCAAAGTTCAGAGGATAACAAATTAACTTGTTGGCAATTTGATTAACAACTAGTTAGGGAGGCTTTGGTGAAAATGATCATGAAAGATGAATTGCCATTTTGTTTTGTTGAGAGGGATGAGTTTAAGGAGTATTTTGAAGTTAGTGTGCCTCAATTTATTTTTCCATCTAGGTTAGTATACAAACCTATTACAGCTAAAGTTCTTATATGTCTACAAGATTAGTTTAAGAAGCTCAAACAAACCTATTGAAATTGTAGAATTAGTTCAAGACCTTGATGATAATGAATCAGGTTAGTATACAAATCTTGTAAATTTTAATTTCACTTTTACTTATTTTATTCATTCAATATAATAAAAATATGGTTCAATTACAATTGTCAGAGGGGTCACAAGATCCAAATATTTTTCCAACTATAGTTGGCCAACTAAATTTTAAATGGGTGTATTAAATTTTATAAGGTAATATTTTGTTTTTTTATTACTCTTTCATCTTAGAAATTTATGTCTACATTATTAACACATTTTCAACTTTGGTTGTCCTTCTACAGTGGAGGAAGAAAATGGAGGAGTTGTAGAAGAGATAATTAATTGGGTTTGGATTTAGATTGCTGTTCTGGGACGGACCTTTGTAATGATTATTATAATGGTTGTTATTAGTTGTATTTTTTTTGTTAAATTAAGCTGCTTAATTTTAGCAATTAATTAAGTAGTAATTACTGCTACCAATGTTTGTGGTGGTCATCTTTAGCTGTTCCTTAATATTTTAAGTAATTATTTAAAAATGTAGTATTGCTATTATGGTTAACTTTCACTCGACTGAACAAAGATAACTTGTAAAAAACAAATAACCAAATTAAGCACACAACTCGATCCCATTATATTTAACAAAAAAAATGTCTATAATTTGTTATCATTTTCATAGGATATAACCTTTGAAAATATAAAAATATTTATAATTTTTTGAAATGTGAATACAATATTTAGTTATAATAATATTAATAATTATATATCATATAAATTCAATATAAATAATTTTATTGATAGACAATATAAAAATTAATAAACTATTAATAAAAAGTTAGATATTAATTAAAAGATATTTACAAAACCCAAATTGATTCAAAATTAAAGTAAAATATATTACTGGATTAATATTTTTAAATTTTTATTTCTTTTAGAACATTATATTTTTTTATTAAAAATAAATTAATTAAATTATATTTTTCTCACTCATACTTTATTTTGTAATAAATATTTCGATAAAAAAAACTAAAAAATAATTAAAATGAATATTTAAAATTATAATAAATAGAAATAAAAATTAGATTTATTAATTATTAAGTAGTATATAGCAGTTTAATGATTTATGTATTTAGGCATTACGGGGTTAAGAATTTATTGATTTAACTGTGTATGCATTTAGTGGTTTATAGGTATTATTTTAGAAAAAAAACAAAATAATTAAAAAAATATATTTAAAATTATAATGAATATAAAAAAAATTGAGATATATTATTTATTATTCAAGATATACTAGTTTAATGGTTTATGTATTTAGATGTTTTGAGGTTTAGTGATTTAAGTGTTTAGGACTTTAGTGATTTATAGTATTTATTTAAAGAATGAAAAAATAAAAAATTAAATTTTTTTATTTTTATTTTTAATTTTTGATGGTTATAACCTTTGAAAATATAATAATTTTTAATTTTTTTAAATGTTAATATAATATTTATTTATATTATTATTAATAATTATATATAATGTAAACTCAATATAAATACTTTTATTAATAGATATTATAATAATGATCAATAAAAAATTAATAAACTATTATTAATAAGAATGATATAAAATAAAATATAATTGCAAAAACTAAAATGATTCAAAATCAAAATAAAATATATTACAAAATAATAAATTTTTGTTTTTAAAATTTTGCCTTTTTTTATAAGCATATATATTTATTTTGATAAAAAATAAATTATTTAAAATAGATCTGTTTCACTAATAATTTATTTTGTAATTAATATTTCTATTAAAATAAACTGTTAAATAATTAAAATAAAAATTTAAAATTAAAGTTAATAAAAATTTAAATGAGTTTTATGATTTATTATTAATGTATACCAATTTAATAGTTTAAGTATTTAGAAGTTTTGTCGTTTAGGAGTTTAGCGATTTATGTTTTTAGGCATTTAGTGGTTTATAGGTTTTATTTAAACAATAAAATAATAAAAAAGAATTAGTAATTTTTTGTCATTTTCTTTGATTATAACCTTTGAAAATATAATAATATTTAAATTTTTTTGAAATGTGAATACAATATTTAGTTATAAAAATTTTAATAATTATATATCATATAAATTCAATATAAACAATTTTATGGATAGATATTATAATAATGATCAAAAAATAAATTAATAAACTATTAATAATAAGATTGATATTAATTAAAAAATATTTACAAACCCAAATTGATTCAAAATTAAAGTAAAAAATATTACTGGATAATAATTTTTAATTTTTAAATTTTTACTTCTTTTATAAGCGTATATATTTTTTTGAATAAAAATAAATTATTTAAATTATATTTGTCCCACTCATAATTTATTTTCTAATAAATATTTCTATAAAAATAAATTTATAAATAATTAAAATGAATATTTGAAAGAATAATAAATTGAAATAAAAATTAGATTTCTTAATTATTAAGTAGCATATAGCGGTTTAATGTTTTATGTATTTAGGCATTACGTGCCTTATGAGTTTACTGATTTAATTGTGTATGCATTTAGTGGTTTAAAGTTTTATTTTAAAATTAAAATAACAAAATATTTATTTTTATTATTTTTTGATTTTTTTAAAGGTTATAAACTTTGAAAATATAATAATTTTTAAATTTTTTTCAAAAGAGAATTCAATATTTAGTTATAATAATCTTTATAATTATTTATCATGTAAATTCAATATAAACAATTTTATTTATAAATATTCTAATAATGATCAAAAAGTAAATAAATAATTTATTATTAATAAGATAGATATCAATTAAAATATAATAAAAAAACCTTAAATGATTCAGAAGAAATTAAAATATATTACTATATAATAATTTGTTGTTTTGAATTATTTTTTCTTTAAAATAGTTTATCCTTATTTTTTTGATGAAAATTAATTTATATAAATTATATTTGTCTAACTCATAATTTATTTTTTCATTAATATTTATATAAAAATAAACAAATAAATAATTAAAATGAATATTTACAATTATAATGAAAAAAATAATATTGAGATTAAATCTTTATTATTTGGGTATACCAGACTAATTTAAATTAGATCTGTCTCACTAATAATTTATTTTGTAATTAATATTTCTATAAAAATAAACTGATAAATAAATAAAATAAAAATTTAAAATTATACTGAATAAAAATTAAAATGAGATTTATGAATTATTATTAATGTATACCAGTTTAATATGATAATTTTAAAATTTTTTAAAAATCTGAATACAATATTAAGTAATAATAATCATTATAATTATATATAATAAAAATAAAAATAAAAATAAAAATAATCAATTTTATTGATAGATATGATATTAATTATCAAAAAATAAATTAATATGTTATTATTATTATGATGGATATAAATTAAAAAATAATGCAAAACCTAAAATTATTCAAAATCCAAGTAAAATTTATTACTAAATGAAAATTTTTGTTTTTTAGGTTTTGCTTTTTTTTTATTAGCTTATATATTTTTTTGATGAAAAATAAATTTTTTAAATTATATTTGTATCACTCATTATTTATTTTGTAATTAATATTTTAATAAATTATTTAAATTATATTTAAGGTTTACTAGTTTAAAGGTTTAAGTATTTAGGGGCTTTTGTGTTTAGGGGTTTAGATGTTTAAGTGTTTATGCATTTAGTGGTTTATAAGTTTTATTTAAACAATGATATAACAAAAAATTTATTTTTATTATTTTTTTTAATTTTTGAAGATTAAATCCTTTGAAAATATAATAATATTTAAATTTTTTTCAAATTTAAATATAATATTTATTTATAATAATTTTCATAATTATAATTCATTTAAATTCAATATAAATAATTATATTCCTAGATATTATAATTATGATCAAAAAATAAATTAATAAACTATTATTAATAAAATAATTATTATTTATAAAGTATTTGCAAAATCTAAATTTATTCAAATCAAAGTAAAATATATTACTAAATAATAATTTTTTATTTTTAAAAATGTGCAACTTTTTATGAGCATTTTTTTGATAAAAAAATTATTTTATTATATATGTCACACTAATAATTTATTTTGTAATTAATATTTCTATAAAAATAAACTGATAAAAAATTAGTATCAATATTAAAAATTATAATGAATACTAATAAAACTGAGATTTATGATTTATTATTTAGACTATACTAATTTTAATGTTTTAAGTATTTATGGGCTTTGGTGTTTAGGAGTTTAGTCATTTTAGTATTTAGTCATTTAGTGGTTTATATGTTTTATATAAAAAATAAAATAACAAAAAATTTCTTTTTGTTATTTTTTCTGATTTTTGAAGGTTATAACCTTTGAAAATATAATAAATTTTAAATTTTTTTTGAAAAGTGAATACAAAATAAAGTTATAATAATTATATATAATATAAATTCAATATAAACTATTTTATTGATATTTATTATAATAATTATCATAAAAAAGTAATAACCAATTATTAATAAGATAAATATTATTTAAAATATATTTGCAAAACCTAAAATGACTCAAAATCAAAGTTAAATATTTTACTAAATATTAATTTTAAATTTTTAAATTTTCATATCCATATATAAGCCTATATATTTTTTGATGAAAAATAAAATATTTAAATTATATTTATCTCACTAATAATTTATTTTTTAATTTATATTTCTATAAAATTAAACTAATAAATAATTAAAATGTATATTTAAAATTATAAATAATACTAATAAAAATGAGATTTATGATTTATTATTTAGGATATAACTATTTAATTGTTTAAGTTTTTTTTGTGATTTTGGGGTTAAGAAGTTTATTGATTTATATGTTTACACATTTTCGTGTTTATAGGTTTTATTTAATCAATGAAATAACAAAAAATTTATTTTTATGAATTTTCGTTATTTTCAAAGCTTATAACCGTTAAAAATAAAATAATTTTTTAATAGTTCTAAAATATGAATACAATACTTAGTTTTAATAATCTTAATAATTATATTCATTGTAGATTAATATAAAAAATGTATTAATATATTTTATAATAATGATCAAAAAATAAATTAATAAACTATTATTAATAAGATAGATATTAAATAAAATATATTTGCAGAACCCAAAATAATTCAAAATCAAAGTAAATTATATTACTAAATAAAATTTTAAATTTTTGAAATTTTTCTTATTTTTATAAGCTTATTTTTTTTTTCAAAAAAAAATAATTTATTTAAATTATATCTGTTTCACTTATTATTTATTTTGTAATTAATATATCTATAAAAATAAACTAAAAAATAATTTATTTGAATATTTAAAATTATAATAAATACAAAAAAAATGAGATTTATTATATATTATTTAGGTTATATAGGTTTAATGGTTTAATTATTTAGGGTGTTTTGGGGTTTAGGAGTCTGGAGATTTAAATGTTTAGTCATTTAGTGGTTTATAAGTTTTATTTAAATAATAAATTAATAAAAAATTATTTTTGTGATTTTTATCATTTTTGAAGGTTATAACCTTTGAAATTATAATAATTTTTAATTTTTTTTCAAATGTAAATATAATATTGAGTTATAATAAATTAATAATTATAAGATATTTTAATTGAATATATGTATTTTTATTGTTCGATATTATAAAAATGATCAAATAATAAATTAATAAACAATTATTAATAAGATTGATCGCAATTAAAATATAATTGCAAAACCTATATATAATGATTCAAAATCAAAGTAAAATATATTACTAATAATAATTTTTTGTTTTTAAATTTTTACTTATTTATATAATCTTATTTTTTTTTGATTAAAAATAAATTATTAAAATTATATTTGTCTCACTCATTATTTATTTTGTGATTAATATTTCTATAAAAAATAAACTAATAAATAATTATAATGAATATTTAAAATTATAATAAATACAAATTAAAATGAGATTTATGATTTATTATATATGGTATACCGGTTTAATAGTTTGATTATTTAGGAGTTTTATCGTTTAGGAGTTTAGCAATTTATGTTTTTCGGCATTTAGTGCTTTATAGGTTTTATTTATATAATTAAAATTTAAAATACTTCTTTTGATTTTTTTTTGATTTTCAAAGGTTGTAATCTTTGAACATAAAATAATTTTTAAAATTTTTTGAAATGTGAATACAATGAATAATTATATTAATCTTACTAATTATATATCATATAAATTCAATATAAATAATTTTAATGATAGATATTATAATAATGATCAAAAATTAAATTAATAAACTATTATTAATAATATAAATATTAATTAAAATATATTTACATAACACAAAATGATTCAAAATCAAATCAAAATATATTACTTAATAATAATATTTAATTTTTAAAAATTTCCTTCTTTTTAAAAGCATATATTTTTTTTTTATTAAAATAAATTATTTAAATAATATTTGTCTCACTCGAAATTTATTTTGTAATAAATTTTTCTAAAAAATTAAACTATTAATAATTAAAATTAATATTTAAAGTTATAATAAATAGAAATAAAAATGAGATTTATTATTTATTAAGTAGTATATAGCTATTAAAAGGTTTATGTATTTAGGGGTTTCGAGATTTATGAGCTTACTGATTTAAGTAAGTGAGCATTTAATGATCTATAGGTTTTATTTAATAAATGAAATAACAAATAATTAATTCTTTATTATTTGTTCACATATTCAAAGGTTATAACCTTTAAAGATATAATAATTTAAAATTTTTTTTCAAAAGTGAATACAATATTTAGTTATAATAATCAATATATTTATATATCATATAAATTCAATACAAAATTTTTATTGATAAATATACTAATAATGATAAAAAAATAACTTAATAATATGTTATTAATAAGATAGATATCAATTAAAATATATTTACAAAACCTAAAATGATTCAGAAGCAAAGCAAATTATATTACTATATAATATTTTTTGTTTTGAATTTTTTTTTCATTTAAAAAGTTTATCTATATTTTTTTGATGAAAAAAATTTTATATAAATTATATTTGTGTAACTCATAATTTATTTTGTAATTAATATTTATATAAAAATAAACAAATAAATAATTAAATTTGAATATTTAAAATTAAAATGAAAAAAAAAGAGATTTATCTTTATTATTTAGGATATACCGGGTTAATTTAAATTAGATCTGTCTCACTAATAATTTATTTTGTAATTAATATTTCTATAAAAATAAACTGATAAATAATTAAAATTAAAATTAAAATTATACTGAATAATTAAAATAATTTATTTTGTTCCTCTCTCAACTCTAGAATGATTGATAAAGCTCTAACCAAAATAATAGGAGCTTTTACTTTATCTCTATTATGTCTCATCATATTTGTTGTTGAATCACTGGGCTATCAAAGGTAATTTGACTCATGTACGCTAATAGACTAAACAAAAGTTGTACCCCTATGTGTTGACATAGCTAGTTGTTGAGGATGCTATTTATATTGATTATTGTAATTTCTTCTAAAATACCTCTCATGAACACACTCAAAGCAATTTTTTTAAAACATAGTTCACCTTTAAAAAAATAACCACCTTCTAGCATATTAGAACAAACTAGCTCTTGGTAGGTTGAGCAAGGCAAGAAGTATGGGCTCTCTTTCAATCAAGAATCAAAAAATTTATTTTATTAGCATGTCTAAGCCCCTTTTTTATATCCTCCTGGATATGAAAAGTATCATTTCATTCTTTTTTTATTAAATGAGTTATGTATACATGCTCAAAATACCCAAAAAGGTGTAAATGAATCATATTCAAATGTATAAAAGGTTTTAATCATTCCTCAAAATATTAGTCTTGCATATTGACACTTGAGGTCACAAATCAAAGGAAAAAGCCATAGTGATATTTCCAATCCCAAGAATTTTAGCTATAGAAAGTTATAAACTGTAGTACTCGAGCTTTAACTATTTCTAGGGTCATGGCTTTTGCGCTTGAGGAATCTCCAAAGTTACAATCATTCCTAATGCAATGACTTTGCAATATAAAGATAAAATGCACAAGCTATGGTCATATCCAATACTGTGACCTAGTATTATAGTGATTAAATACGTATTCATGATCATTCTTAGTGCCATAACAATATGTTAAACAGAGAGACACAAGATATGGCATATTCTCATCGATATGATTTTGTGTTATAGAGGCAAAATATACAATAATGACCATTGCTAATGCTACAATAATCTAAAGTAAGAAAGAGACTGAATCCATAACTCACTCCTTGAGTCATGATATTGTGTTATATATACAAAAAGATAAATCTATGACATTCCTAAAAGTTGTGAATTTCAATTTAAATTTAACACTTAATCATTTTATTATAAAAGTGCAAATCATGAGTATTAGGATTTAGGGTTCATGGACCAAGGTTATAGTTTATGGTTTAATGTTCAGGATTTAAAGTTTAGGGTTTATGGTTTTTTTTATTTTTTGAAAATACACACTTTATTTATCATTTAGGCACACAACTTACAAGAGACTAAAAAGCTGACTAATTTAGGCAAGCCCACCAAATCCTATGCACCTTAATGATTCTATGCATAAAATACATAAAAAAACATAATGCCTAATAATTTTAAGCGTACGAATACAACTAAAATTATTTGGCATTCGCGTACTTCAGATTTGGCATTGTGTCATTATGCACACTGTGTCCTTTCCATTCGGATTTGTCCAAGCCTTTTGGAGGAACCTAAATGATGCACCATATTAAAACAATGCAAATATAATATTGTGCATGTGTGTGACATGCAGCATCAAGCATTTGCCAATGTCATTGCTATGCAATGGAATACATATAAAACTGAATTCCCATAAATCCACAAGTCCATATCTACGGCACTTTGTCAATTCATTCTCACCTATGAATTCCACATTCTTTTGCTCCAATGATTTTCAAAAGAGTATCTCTTGGTTTAAAATGCTTCCTCCTCGCGCTCCAAGACGTGGCTGTTGGTTGCACCGACAAAATATCGAAAAATATGTATGCATCGGTGTGCATGTGTGATGAGGTCCATCTCATAGTCTAATTATACTACAAACATAAACCACAAGTTTGACTCTTTTGCTCCCGTGTGTCTAGACTGGACTCCATTGCTTACTGGCCTTGCTTGGTGATGCTTTGGATTTTTCTGGCTCTCCAATTAATCATGGATTACACGCTACTCCTGTTGGGCGATGGTTGGGTGGCCCTCTATGCTGCCTGATAGGGCTAGTGGTACCCACTCCTAGCTACTCATGGGTTTACTCCCGACCACTTTGCTTGGTCTCGTCAGTTGTCTGAATGTTATAATCCCGGCTAACTAGTAGGACCCTCTACAAGCTGGTGGTCCATACCTCTGGCTGCTTCCAGGACTTGCTGGCCCCTCTAAACGCTACACCAAAATGGACAAGAATATGCGCACGTGTGTACTATGGTCCGTCGCTATGTGTGTGTGGTGCAGTAATATCAGGGTTTAGGAGTTTAGTAATTTAAGTATTTAGGTATTTTGTCATTTATAGGTTTTATTTAAATAATTAAATAACAAAAAAATTATTTTTATGTTTTTTTCTCATTTTCAAGGTAATAACAATTGATAATATTATAATTTTTTATTTTTTTTTAAATGTTAATACCATATTTAATTATAATAATTATAAAAATTTAATATCATTTAAATTCAATATAAATAATTTTATTGATCGATAATATAATACTAATCATAAATTAGATTAATTAACTATTATTAATAAGATATATATTAATTAAAATATATTTGCAAAACCTAAAACGATTCAAAATCAAAGTAAAATAAATTACTAAATAATAATTTTTTATTTTTAAATTTGTGATTCTTTTTATAAGCTTATAAATTTTTTTGATGAAGATAAATTATTTAAATTATATTTGTCTCATTCATAATTTTATTTTGCAATTAATATTTTTATAAAAATAAACTAATAAATAAATAAAATGAATATTAAAATTATAATGAATACAAATAAAAATGAGATTTATGATTAATTATTTAGGGTATACCGGTTTAATGGTTTAAGTATTTAGGAGTTTAGGAGTTTAGTGATTTAAGTGTTTAGGCATTTAGTAGTTTATATGTTTTATTTAAATAATAAAATAACAAAAAAATTATTTTTCAAATTTTTTATTAATTTTGAAGGTTATAACCTTTATAACTATAATAATTTTTTAATTTTTTTCAAGTCTGATACAATATTTAGTTATAATAAACTTAATAATTATATATCATGTAAATTAAAAAAACAATTTTATTTATAGATATTAATAAACTAAATATAAATATAAATATAATAATGATCAAAAAATAAATTAATAAACTATTATTTATTGATAGATATATATATATATTATTTATAAATACTTAAACCCTTAAAGATGGTTTAAATGATTAAGTATTTAAGGGTTTTGGGTTTTAGGGTTTAGAAGTTTAATGATTTAAGCGTTTAGGCATTTAGTAGTTTATAGCTTTTATATAAACAATAAAATAAAAAAAAATTTATTTTTCTGTCTTTATGTCATTTTCAATGATAATAACCTTTAAAAATATAATAATTTTTAAATTATTTTCAAATGTAAATATAATATTTAGTTATAATAATCTTTATAATTATATATCATGTAAATTCAATATAAACAATTTTATTGATAAATATTCTGATAATGATCAAAAAATAAATTAATAATCTATTATTAATAAGATAGATATCAAATAAAATTAATTACAAAACCTAAAATGATTCAGAAGCAAAGCAAAATATATTACTATATAATAATTTTTTGTTTTGAAAATTTTTTTTATTTTAAAAAGTTTATCTATAATTTTTTGATGAAATTAAATTTATATAAATTATTTTTGTCTAGCTCAATTTATTTTGTAATTAATATTTATATATAAATAAACAAATAAATAATTAAAATGAATATTTAATATTATAATGAAAAAAAATGAGATTTATTATTTATTATTTAGAGATACTATTTTAATTTAAATTAGATCTGTCTCACTAATAATTTATTTTATAATTAATATTTCTAAAAAAATAAACTGATAAATAATTAAAATAAAAATTTAAATTTATACTGAATAAAAATTAAAATGAGATTTATGATTTATTATTACTGTATGCCAGTTTAATAGTTTAAGTATTTAGAGGTTTTTTAATTTAGGATTTTAGTAAATTTTAGTGGTTTATATGTTTTATTTAAAAAAATAAAATATCAAAAAAAATTACTATAATTTTTTTTCATTTTAATATGTTATAACCTTTGAAAATATAATAAAATTTAAAATTTTTTGTAATGTGAATAAAATACTTAGTTATAATAATATTAATAATTATATATCATATAAATTCAATAAACAATTATATTGATATATATTGATATTAAGATAGATATTAATTAAAAAAT
Organism: Sapria himalayana; assembly: GCA_029783825.1. Lineage (NCBI taxonomy): Eukaryota > Viridiplantae > Streptophyta > Magnoliopsida > Malpighiales > Rafflesiaceae > Sapria > Sapria himalayana. The sequence goes on along the minus strand of JAREIK010002347.1, from coordinate 903 downwards.
AATTACAAAATCCAAATTGATTCAAAATTATAGTAAAATATATTTCTGGATAACAATTTTTAATTTTTAAATTTTTACTTCTTTTATAAGCATATATATTTTTTAAATTATATTTGTCTTACTCATAATTTATTTTGTAATAAATATTTATATAAAAATAAACTAATAAATAATTAAAATGAATATTTAAATTTATAATAAATAGAATTAAAAATTAGATTTATTAATTATTAAGTAGTATATAGCAGTTTAATGGTTTATGTATTTTGGCATTATGGGGTTTAAAAGTTTACTGATTTAATTGTGCATGCATTTAGTGAGTTATACGTGTTATTTTAAAAAAAATATCAAAAAATTTATTTTTTTTTATTTTTTGATATTTTCGAAGGTTATAACCTTCGAAAATATAATAATTTTTAAATATTTTTCAAAAGTGAATACTATATTTAGTTATAATAATCATTATATTTATATATCATATAAATTCAATATAAATATTTTTTATTGATAAATATTCTAGTAATGATCAAAGAATAAATTTATAATCTATTATTAATAAGATAGATATCAATTTAAATATAATTACAAAACCTAGAATGATTCAGAAATAAAGCAAAAGATATTACTATATAATAATTATTTGTATTGAATTTTTTTTCTTTTAAAAAGTTTAACTATATTTTTTTGATAAAAAATAATTATATAAATTATATTTGTCTAACTCAATTTATTCTGTAATTAATAATTATTTAAAAATAAACGAATAAATAATTAAAATGAATATTTTAAATTATAATGAAAAAAATAGTATTGAGATTTATTATTTATTATTAGGGGTATACCGGTTTAAAATGATTATCTATTTAGGATTTTCGAGATTTAGGAGTTATTGATTAAGTATTT